>JAVTVY010021762.1:0-88965 GCA_036873755.1 Hanleya hanleyi
TGGTCACCCATCACTGAAAAATGGGTGAGGTCCTAACTGATCACCATATTTTGGCGATAATGTCATCTTTTTTTCTGGTGATGGCCATCACCACTTTTTTGACTGTGATTTTGTGCCATATTCAGCATTTCAATGTCACATAACTAATAATTGCATGAATTACCTACTTGCATGGACCTATCAGCGGAATACAAGGCTATAATGCATTTCAAATCCACTACCCTATCTGGTTATTCGTACCTGAAAAGCGGTTTCAAATTACACAAAGTAATAATGTATGTTTATCGCTTTCAGCGAGCCGACGACCGCTGAGTCATTACCAGTTCCCTCTTCTCCGACATTGAGTTCCTCTGGTGATAGCCAAGATGAAGATTCCAGCGAGTAAGTTTAATTGTATTTGTATAAATGTATTTAATTCCCAAAGAATCGTATTAATATATTTATGCATGATCACACATACTGGCCGTACATTCGAGATATATGGATATGCACGTCTCGAGACTTTTGTTCAAGCGCAATGTAAGTTTTTATAATAATCTACTAGCTATCGGATTCTAATTCTTGATACAATATATCTCATTTGTAATAATTTATCTTTTTTTCTACTTAGTGTTGCCTTTGAAAATCTTCGGAAGACAACTTATTCCAATCCAGTGAGAATGGCCATGGCCAAGAAAGGTCTATACGAGTGTCATTCTTTGGACTCACCGTATCTTTCAAAATTCGTGGCCTATCACAAGGAAGACCTTGGCATGACGATGAAAGCGTACCGCCAGCTCGGCCAGAACGTAGGGAGGATATTATGTTTCCTTGATCCAAATGAGGAAAACATTCAAAAGCTTACTGACGTGGAGGAGGTAATTATATCATGAATACATATTTTTAACATGTCTGTAATATATGCCGTGTTATATTAATACATATGAGCAAATATATTGGTTTTGATTTGCTGCCGACATACCTATCCTACCGCCGAGAGCCCCTTACCTATTTTTTATTGTACTTATAACGAAATGTTACTCTTCGCAGGTTCGAAAGTTTTTCTCCGAGTTGACCGCGACTGGATTAAAGCACCAAACTGTGAAAAACTACCAGAAGGATCTGCGGCGATTTTGCAACTTTCTGAGGATGCATACGGGAATTTATCGGACGGATAAAACTCTTTATCATGACTTGGAACATCTGGATAAGTGTATTGTTTCCTGGGGGAAAGGAACCAGCAGAGGCGCTTCTAAGGAAGTTGTGACCAGAAAAACAAAACTACAAGTGTCTGGCGAAATGAAGAGCGTCGACGAGTGCAGAGCTGTCCTTAGAGTAAGTACTCTACTCTTTCGCTCTTTGCACATCCACCAGGTTATATTCATATGCGTTCTCACGCAAATGACCATTTCGGAACCCTGCGAGCTGGCCACGATTCGACTATATTGTAATATCACAAGAAAATAATCCCGAAATAATGTAACATAGTCACATTATTTAACATTATATTTCCATTTACAGTTGGCCAAAGAGAGCTTTTTGGCGGCACTTTCCAACGCTCGTGAGGAAATTGTGGACAAGACCAGTTTCATAAGAGTTCAACAGTACCTGACAGCCATACTGAACCTCCAGCATTTTCAAAGAAAATCCGTGGTGGAGAACTTTCGTGTTGAGGAATGGCTGAATGGGTAAGTTCCCAATTTTCCGAGAACAGATTGCAGTGTGTCTGCTTTCAACAGAGTCATACGTAACTAGGATATATTGATAGTGTGAGTCATACATAAAATAGCACAATGAGACGCAGATATTTTTACAGATCGATATTTTTACAATTGTTTAAACAAATAATATTACTATTCTGCGCTTACCGTATTTTTGTATATCATCTTTCCTCCAGGGAAAGTTGATAATTTCGCAGCTTAAGAGGCTAGCGGTTGGTCTTTTTAATTGGGTTGAAAGATGCTCGTCATCCCTCCCTTCAATTACATTGTTTTGTGAAAATTCGAATTTGATCCTAGATTTATGTCACTCGCTTTGTAATTACCTAAATGTATGTCTTTTCAAATTAGAGTGGAAGTCACGCTTGATCAGCGAAATGAACATGGAATCCGTAAGGACTGGGTTTATTATGTAACCGAACATAAAACTGCTACAACCCAGGCGGCAACATTCAGCCTGAACGAGCAGGAGCATGGCGTGAGTTGCATTTTTGTTTTACGTCATTCTGCTTGTGTATACTTGTGAACAAACAAAAGTAATAAATAAATAAACAAATTGCTTATGGATAACAACTTCTAGTTTATTCATTGACTTGAGAACGATACTAGTACCTGTATCGTAACGTCGTCCTGAATAAACTAAAAGTTGTTATCCATAAGCAATTTGTTTATTTATCTACTTCCCAACTGCTAAATGCCACTTAAAGCATTGTTGTAGGCGGGCATTTTACTTGTAACTTTCAAATAATTTTTCGCTTGCTCGTCTTTTACAGTGGTTTAACGATTACTTTGAGTATGTCAGACCTTTCATCCTGGAGTGTAATCCATCGGAACGCGTGCAAGCGGATTACTTTTTCCTGAACACAGAGGGTAGAAAGATATACAATCAAGCGAACGATCTCAGGCGTTTTCAGGAGAAGTAAGTATCTATTCTACATAAGCGATCACAGACAGAAAAATGGTGATGGCTCATCACCATTTTTTGGCGACGAGGACTGGTGATGACAAATGACAAATGGTGACTGGATCAGATCATCACCATTTATCTGTTCATGACCAATACAGGGTGATGACCTGGAAGCTACCACTATTTTATAGTGGTAGCCGTCACCATTTTCCAGTGATGGGTGGCCATCACCGATAAATGGTGATAGGCATTGAGTATGGATTTCAGATCATCACCATTTATTGGTGATGGTCAGTCGTCACTGAAAAATGGTGACGGCTATCACTATAAAAGAGTGGTAGCTCTCGCCTCTCGCCGTTGGGGGGGGGAGTGGAATCTGGCGATGGTCCTAACTGATCACTACTTTTTGGTGATAATGTCATCGCTTTTTTGGTGATGGCCATCACCACTTTTCTGACTGTTGGCAAAGTGTAACTATTTTATATAATCTCTAATTGAGGTTCAAAATAATGGATATTTTCGTCTCGCATATCCGAATAGATGTGAATCGATCTGTTATGACACCTTGGTATACCCAATATCGTGTTTTATTCCAGCAACTTCATACTAAATAGCATGCTTCCGCACTCATTTTAGGTACTTGCTCAAACCAGTGAACGTGTCCGACACACGTGCTGCGATGCAGACATCCACCAAAGCAACCCTGCATGGCGCCGACCTGCGGCTTGTGGACGATTATTTGTCTCACTCGGAGAATGTGGCAGAGCGACACTACCGTTTCCAAACTGCAATGAATGTGGCGAGAGCTCGACTGATCATGGAAGACATAGGGTAAATATTAAATGAAAATCAATACTCGTCGATAATATTTTGCTCTGCATAATGATATGTGTATTATAACTGTGTCTGTGGAGTATGTCCTGAACTAACATTTATATTTCTAAACGAAACGGCATGACCATGTGGAAGTGAGAAGTTTCCACTCAGAAATTCATAGCGGATTTCAATTTGTTTTCAGAAAAAATTCAACAGCTCCAGCATCAACCACATCGACGGTACAGGTGGTGGCCTCCATGTCGGCACAGCAGCCTGAGGCTCCAAACCCTGAGGGTGATCCACACAGCGAGTCGTCAGGTGGACCGCCGTCCAATGCCAGCGAGATTGACTGTGGCGCTGAAGGTTCATCACCGAACAAACGCAGGTAAGCACGTTCGAAAAATCCTTCAGCAGTTTATCATTGATCATCGAGATGTATTTTTCAATATACTTGGTTACACCAGTAACACTCCTGAATAATCCGAACAATCTGGCGTACGAAATCATTTCACATAGACAGCCGAATTTATTTTCAAATATATGTATTGAAATCGTCTATACAACTTTTTTTTATTTTAGACGCATTGCAGTAGCAGCTTTGCATGATCCGACGGGCGACCGCCATGATGCATACCGGGAAATGAAGAAGAAGTACGGTCCACCCGCGGCGGATAAACCTGCCCCAACACTGGCAATGTGCCGGAAATTCTTCCCGTCCGACCCCAAGAAAATGGTCAATATGTATAATGCAGCAAGGGGTGTATTACAAGTTCGGCATGTTCTAGGTAAGTTAGCCATTCGAATAATGTCATTTTAATGAAGATAGTGGCAGCAAAGTTTATACAGCAGAAAGCCCACTCAGTATCCAGCCGCCTTCCTCATTTTAACAAGAAAAAAAATCGAAAATGGGAAACTTATCTGGCTAACCACTGAATAAAGAGTGATGACTGCAATTTTCTTCCCTGAGGAATTGTTTTCTCAAGCCATTGAGATTAATTTACAACCCTATACGTCAGAATGGTATTACTGACAGAAAACTAGAATAATAAACTACTGACACTTCATTGCTTTACAGATCGTCGCGAATTCCGCACCAGAAGGCCCCACAAAGATGAAATAATTCGCATACTGGCAGAGAAGGGCTGGAGAGCGTCGCTATACAGCGACATATTGGGAAGATGGACACCAACACTCCCTTCACGTGCTCAAACGGGGAATGAACCATCGGTAAGCCACAACAAAACGTTCACGAAATATATAGATGTGATATAACTTTATCAAAGTTTTACTAAATATCATGATTGTGCTGTTATATTCAAGCAATAGTCCGTATAACATACCACAATAACAATGCAGAATTGATGTACGCAGTTTGTGCCAGTACATATAATTTTATGCCTTCGTCGCCATCATATTCTTATAGTTGCTTTCTTCTGATTATAGCAACGATTCATTTACACCGAAACACAGAACTGGACGGGATTGTGTGTAGTTAACACCAACTCGTCCAAAGGGAAAGTCGTTAAAACATCAAAGGAATTCCGAAAAGGCGAAACAGTCGTGGATTACCACGGGGAGGATGTCACTATGGAAGAAGGGAAGAAGAGACAAGAGTTGGTGACCAAAAACGGCTATATAATGTTCGTCAAGAACCCTCCGTTCGCCGTAGATGCTTCAGCCGAACACTGTACGTGTCACCCAAATTCTCGATTGTTCGGCAGACTTGTTTCCCATTCCCGGAAGAGAGAACGCATCAACCTAAAGCCTGAACTTGTCAACGTTGGTGGCGTCAGGAAGGTTCTACTGATGGCGACCAGAGACATCAAATGCGGCGAGGAGCTCTTCTTCGACTATGGTGTAAGGAAGGGACAGTACGGAGAAGGCATGGAGTTAAGTTGGATGGACTCTTAGGCAGATGCTACATTGATTTTACCTTGATTTTCGACTTGAGTTTACATGTATAGAAATTGTCTACAGATTATGGAGTTCTTTTCTGATCGCTAAAAACTGTACAGCATTACAATCATCTGCCCTCTGGCTATTGGGCAACGGTTAGTTTAAAAGAATACCTGCATTGGTTATGAAACAAATGACGAGAGACGGACACCCGTCGTAATTCCGATTTTTTGTATTATTTGACAAAATCATCATAAAATGAAGGATTTCTCCCTCATAACTTGGTTAGTTTTTATTATTTGGTAACGAATTTGGCATTCACTTGTTCCCTATCCACTGTACTTATCCACTGTCTTTGTTTTAAAGAATACATGCATTAGTTTTGAATCAAATGACGAGATACGGACACACGTCAGAATTCCGATTTATTCTATTATTTGACAAAATCATCATAAAAATAAAGGATTTTTCCCTCATAATTTCGTTAGTTTTTATTATTTGGTAACGAATTTGGCATTCACCTGTTCCCTATCCACTGTACTATTGAATAAACATAACCAACTAGGTCAAATTCGGCACAGAACGGGAACAAGATTCTTTGTTTTTGCCGTGACCTCAATTTTGCGTATATTTAAGCTGATTTTCGACTTGAATCTACATCGATAGAAATGGTCCACAGATTGTGGAGTTCACAGATTGTGGAGTCCACAGATTCTTTTCTGATCGCTAAAAACTGTACAGCATTACAATCATCTGCCCTCTGGCTATTGGGCAACGGTTAGTTTAAAAGAATACCTGCATTGGTTATGAAACAAATGACGAGAGACGGACACCCGTCAGAATTCCGATTTATTCTATTATTTGACAAAATCATCATAAAAATACAGGATTTTTCCCTCATAACTATATGTAAATATAACGTTCAGTCTGATATATGAAAAACTGATTGAACTATAATCGATTCAACGAAGGCCAAAATCGTCTCAGGAAACCCCAAATCTATCGCAAATGTTGGCATAGTAGACGGAATTATTTTCCTTTTGTCACCAGCTATAGTGGATATAATGCCCCAAAATTCTATTTGTGACTTAGGCTGGCTCTTGGAGAATAAAGACATACCAATTTGTTGTCATGCAGTACAAAAATAAGAGAGATACGGACCGATTCTAGAGATGAAAGGCGCTATAACTAACAAAAAACGCTTACGCAATTAGCTTTTCTGTCACTTCATTATGCATTCAATTACTCCACCAGTAAGGGGAATACCACCTATACCACCTGAAACTGAACATTATGTTCATCCTGAGGACTGCGCGATTCTGTAAATATAAAGTTCGGTCTGATATATAAAAAACTTATTGAATTATAATCGATTCAACGAAGGCCAAAATCGTCTCACGAAACCCCGAATCTATCGCAAATCATGGCATAGCAGACGGAATTATCGCCCTTGTCACCAGCTATATGGGATATAATGCCCCAACATTCTATTTGGTACTTAGGCTGGCTCTTGGAGAATGAATACATACCAAATTTGTTGCCATGCAGTACACAAATGAGAGAGATACGGACCGATGCTGGAGATGAAAGGGTCTATAACTAACAAAAAAACGCTTACGAAATTTGATTTTCTTTTCCTTTATTCTGCATCCAACATCTCCACCAGCAAGGGGAATATCACCTCAAATCGAATATTATGTTCATCCTGAGGACTGTGCGATTCTGTAAATATAACGTTCAGTCTGATATATGAAAAACTGATTGAACTATAATCGATTCAACGAAGGCCAAAATCGTCTCAGGAAACCCCAAATCTATCGCAAATGTTGGCATAGTAGACGGAATTATTTTCCTTTTGTCACCAGCTATAGGGGATATAATGCCCTAAAATTCTATTTGTGACTTAGGCTGGCTCTTGGAGAATAAATACATACCAATTTGTTGTCATGCAGTACAAAAATAAGAGAGATACGGACCGATTCTAGAGATGAAAGGCGCTATAACTAACAAAAAACGCTTACGCAATTAGCTTTTCTGTCACTTCATTATGCATTCAATTACTCCACCAGTAAGGGGAATACCACCTGAAACTGAACATTATGTTCATCCTGAGGACTGCGCGATTCTGTAAATATAAAGTTCGGTCTGATATATAAAAAACTTATTGAATTATAATCGATTCAACGAAGGCCAAAATCGTCTCACGAAACCCCGAATCTATCGCAAATCTTGGCATAGCAGACGGAATTATCGCCCTTGTCACCAGCTATATGGGATATAATGCCCCAACATTCTATTTGGTACTTAGGCTGGCTCTTGGAGAATGAATACATACCAAATTTGTTGCCATGCAGTACACAAATGAGAGAGATACGGACCGATTCTGGAGATGAAAGGGACTATAACTAACAAAAAAACGCTTACGAAATTTGATTTTCTTTTCCTTTATTCTGCATCCAACATCTCCACCAGTAAGGGGAATATCACCTCAAATCGAATATTATGTTCATCCTGAGGACTGTGCGATTCTGTAAATATAACGTTCAGTCTGATATATGAAAAACTTATTGAATTATAATCGATTCAACGAAGGCCAAAATCGTCTCACGAAACCCCGAATCTATCGCAAATCTTGGCATAGCAGACGGAATTATCGCCCTTGTCACCAGCTATGTGGGATATAATGCCCCAACATTCTATTTGGTACTTAGGCTGGCTCTTGGAGAATGAATACATACCAAATTTGTTGCCATGCAGTACACAAATGAGAGAGATACGGACCGATTCTGGAGATGAAAGGGATTATAACTAACAAAAAAACGCTTACGAAATTTGATTTTCTTTTCCTTTATTCTGCATCCAACATCTCCACCAGTAAGGGGAATATCACCTCAAATCGAATATTATGTTCATCCTGAGGACTGTGCGATTCTGTAAATATAACGTTCAGTCTGATATATGAAAAACTGATTGAACTATAATCGATTCAACGAAGGCCAAAATCGTCTCAGGAAACCCCAAATCTATCGCAAATGTTGGCATAGTAGACGGAATTATTTTCCTTTTGTCACCAGCTATAGGGGATATAATGCCCTAAAATTCTATTTGTGACTTAGGCTGGCTCTTGGAGAATAAATACATACCAATTTGTTGTCATGCAGTACAAAAATAAGAGAGATACGGACCGATTCTAGAGATGAAAGGCGCTATAACTAACAAAAAACGCTTACGCAATTAGCTTTTCTGTCACTTCATTATGCATTCAATTACTCCACCAGTAAGGGGAATACCACCTGAAACTGAACATTATGTTCATCCTGAGGACTGCGCGATTCTGTAAATATAAAGTTCGGTCTGATATATAAAAAACTTATTGAACTATAATCGATTCAACGAAGGCCAAAATCGTCTCACGAAACCCCGAATCTATCGCAAATCTTGGCATAGCAGACGGAATTATCGCCCTTGTCACCAGCTATATGGGATATAATGCCCCAACATTCTATTTAGTACTTAGGCTGGCTCTTGGAGAATGAATACATACCAAATTTGTTGCCATGCAGTACACAAATGAGAGAGATACGGACCGATTCTGGAGATGAAAGGGACTATAACTAACAAAAAAACGCTTACGGAATTTGATTTTGGTTTCCTTTATTCTGCATCCAACATCTCCACCAGTAAGGGGAATATCACCTCAAATCGAATATTATATTCATCCTGAGGACTGTGCGATTCTGTAAATATAACGTTCAGTCTGATATATGAAAAACTGATTGAACTATAATCGATTCAACGAAGGCCAAAATCGTCTCAGGAAACCCCAAATCTATCGCAAATGTTGGCATAGTAGACGGAATTATTTTCCTTTTGTCACCAGCTATAGGGGATATAATGCCCCAAAATTCTATTTGTGACTTAGGCTGGCTCTTGGAGAATAAATACATACCAATTTGTTGTCATGCAGTACAAAAATAAGAGAGATACGGACCGATTCTAGAGATGAAAGGCGCTATAACTAACAAAAAACGCTTACGCAATTAGCTTTTCTGTCACTTCATTATGCATTCAATTACTCCGCCAGTAAGGGGAATACCACCTGAAACTGAACATTATGTTCATCCTGAGGACTGCGCGATTCTGTAAATATAAAGTTCGGTCTGATATATAAAAAACTTATTGAATTATAATCGATTCAACGAAGGCCAAAATCGGACACACGTCAGAATTCCGATTTATTTTATTATTTGACAAAATCATCATAAAAATCAAGGAATTTTCCCTCATAACTTCGTTAGTTTTTATTATTTGGTAACGAATTTGGCATTCACCTGTTCCCCATCCACTGTACTATTGAATAAACATAACCAACTAGGTCAAATTCGGCACAGAACGGGAACAAGATTCTTTGTTTTTGCCGTGATCCCAATTTTGCGAAGGTCAAGGTCAAGGTCATAGGTCAACACAAAGGTCAATGGGTCATCACATATCAAAAGCTCAAGGTCGGCCGATATTATCTTCTGACCTTACGACAAGGTCAAAGTAAAAAAATAATGAGCGGAGTTTCCAGCTAGTTGTTTTTACCATGTTATTACCTTGACGTTCAGCATCCAAAAGGACGAATATAGCTTGACAATTGCTTATATAGCATGGATACTCGGATTATAAGAATAATTGTATTGTAGCGCCCTCTGTAGGTTTTTTATTTTTACTCTCAAAAATACCAAATAGAAAGCTGTTCAGATTTGGCAAATATTAATCGATTTTCATAAAAAAATGTTATTAGAAAGGGCAAACATTCCTCTTGCGCACGGTGTGAACCATGTTTACGATTCATTGTCAGAACAATGGGGTTCGCGGTCGTTTTTACTCTACTGCATTTGGCACATTGACATGTTGGAGGGTCGTTAGCCGCCACATGGCGTTGCCCGATCGTGCGTTTGGGACGCCACCCTGAAACGATCGTAAAAAAAACGGACCTTTTAAAAATATATACAAAAATGTTTACAAAATAAACTAGGTCCTGAACATTTCATTGTATAAAAATATTACTAAATTGTCAATTGAAATATAATTACAAGCCTTTCCTTTTCTATTTTTTTTATATATTTTTTTGGCGAAAAGGCAATCAATTTGTTTACACAATTTCTGTCATTAAAATAAATCAAATATGAATTAAATATAAATTAAGACATAGAAAATCAAGTTACTTAATTACAAGAGCCATTAATGAATATTTACAAATTTACAATATTTACATGAATATTTACAACAGCAATTAATGAATATTTACAAATTTACAATATTTACATGAATATTTACAAATTTACAACAACAATTAATGAATATTTACAAATTTACAATATTTACAAATTTACAATATTTACATGAATATTTACAAACTAACAACAACAATTAATGAATATTTACAAATTTACAATATTTACATGAATATTTTCAAATTTTCAAATCAAATAAATTTACATAATTGTGATGGTGATTACGATTATGATTATTTCTTTTTTGGTGGCAGTGGAAGGGGAATATGGGGGAAGAATGGGGCGGGGGAGAATGGCGGGGGAATGGGGGGGTGTGTAGGCCGCCTTGGGGGCACTGGGGGAGTGAAATCGCCACTTTCCGGCCGTCCCCCACTTGCCATCTGTAAATAGCGCAATTCCGGCGCTGGGGGAGGACCGGAAGGCCGCCTTGGGGGCTTTGGGGGAGGGCCGGAAGGCCGCCTTGGGGGCACTGGGGGAGGGCCGATAGGCCGCCTTGAGGGCACTGGGGGACGGCCGGAAGGCCGCCTTGGGGGCAATGAGGGAGGGTTTGGGTTGGGAGGCGTTTCCTCGTACACCGTCCCCATTCCCGCTGAACACCTCAGCCCGACTGCCCGAAGGCGGGCCCGAAATCTTTCCTTCGACTTGTTAGTCCACTTGTCTGTCATTTTGCATTGAAAACTGGAGAGGAGTATTGTTAGGCTAACCTGGTTTCATTGAGTCGACTGCCATCAGGGCTAAAATGTCCACTTCAGGGGCAGAAAGAATTGCCTGACTCAAAGTTTTATCTTGGAGCTTTTTAAAGTCTGCCTTATTTTCATTTCACTTTCTTTTGTTTCAGCAAAATGCGATTCCAAAAACACCAAACACGACATATTTTGACAATATGTAACCAAAATAATAAAAACATTCCAATAATTAAAATTTAACCTAGGCCAAAATTTGAGCTTTGCTTTTTTGCTCTGGTGGTGTTAATTTCCAATCAATTCTTGTGCAATTTGAGGATATAATCACTATGTTATAGTACAATCAGGTGTGTAAAAATGGTAAACCTGCGTGCTATATTTCTATTCAAGATATTTGAAAAACTATATACATATTTTGTCCTCATAATACATGTATATGACGACAGTGACCCCGATAATACTCTAGAATGACCTCGTTGTTCACATTTTCGAGAAAACAATTTGCACATTTGCAAAAGTCGTTTTACATATTGGTGTACCTGCAATTTTCGAGTGTGCAATATCTCCAAAAATTTCAGATGGTTATCGTTGAAAATTACGCAATAGAAACGTCTCATCCGTCTGTCCTGTTTGCCAACGAGACAATACTAACCATTCGTATTGAAATGATTAGCAGACGGAATTATTTTCCTTTTGTCACCAGCTATAGGGGATATAATGCCCCAAAATTCTATTTGTGACTTAGGCTGGCTCTTGGAGAATAAATACATACCAATTTGTTGTCATGCAGTACAAAAATAAGAGAGATACGGACCGATTCTAGAGATGAAAGGCGCTATAACTAACAAAAAACGCTTACGCAATTAGCTTTTCTGTCACTTCATTATGCATTCAATTACTCCACCAGTAAGGGGAATACCACCTGAAACTGAACATAATGTTCATCCTGAGGACTGCGCGATTCTGTAAATATAAAGTTCGATCTGATATATAAAAAACTTATTGAATTATAATCGATTCAACGAAGGCCAAAATCGTCTCACGAAACCCCGAATCTATCGCAAATCTTGGCATAGCAGACGGAATTATCGCCCTTGTCACCAGCTATATGGGATATAATGCCCCAACATTCTATTTGGTACTTAGGCTGGCTCTTGGAGAATGAATACATACCAAATTTGTTGCCATGCAGTACACAAATGAGAGAGATACGGACCGATGCTGGAGATGAAAGGGTCTATAACTAACAAAAAAACGCTTACGAAATTTGATTTTCTTTTCCTTTATTCTGCATCCAACATCTCCACCAGTAAGGGGAATATCACCTCAAATCGAATATTATGTTCATCCTGAGGACTGTGCGATTCTGTAAATATAACGTTCAGTCTGATATATGAAAAACTGATTGAACTATAATCGATTCAACGAAGGCCAAAATCGTCTCAGGAAACCCCAAATCTATCGCAAATGTTGGCATAGTAGACGGAATTATTTTCCTTTTGTCACCAGCTATAGGGGATATAATGCCCCAAAATTCTATTTGTGACTTAGGCTGGCTCTTGGAGAATAAATACATACCAATTTGTTGTCATGCAGTACAAAAATAAGAGAGATACGGACCGATTCTAGAGATGAAAGGCGCTATAACTAACAAAAAACGCTTACGCAATTAGCTTTTCTGTCACTTCATTATGCATTCAATTACTCCACCAGTAAGGGGAATACCACCTGAAACTGAACATTATGTTCATCCTGAGGACTGCGCGATTCTGTAAATATAAAGTTCGGTCTGATATATAAAAAACTTATTGAATTATAATCGATTCAACGAAGGCCAAAATCGTCTCACGAAACCCCGAATCTATCGCAAATCTTGGCATAGCAGACGGAATTATCGCCCTTGTCACCAGCTATATGGGATATAATGCCCCAACATTCTATTTGGTACTTAGGCTGGCTCTTGGAGAATGAATACATACCAAATTTGTTGCCATGCAGTACACAAATGAGAGAGATACGGACCGATTCTGGAGATGAAAGGGACTATAACTAACAAAAAAACGCTTACGAAATTTGATTTTCTTTTCCTTTATTCTGCATCCAACATCTCCACCAGTAAGGGGAATATCACCTCAAATCGAATATTATGTTCATCCTGAGGACTGTGCGATTCTGTAAATATAACGTTCAGTCTGATATATGAAAAACTGATTGAACTATAATCGATTCAACGAAGGCCAAAATCGTCTCAGGAAACCCCGAATCTATCGCAAATGTTGGCATAGTAGACGGAATTATTTTCCTTTTGTCACCAGCTATAGGGGATATAATGCCCCAAAATTCTATTTGTGACTTAGGCTGGCTCTTGGAGAATAAATACATACCAATTTGTTGTCATGCAGTACAAAAATAAGAGAGATACGGACCGATTCTAGAGATGAAAGGCGCTATAACTAACAAAAAACGCTTACGCATTAGCTTTTCTGTCACTTCATTATGCATTCAATTACTCCACCAGTAAGGGGAATACCACCTGAAACTGAACATTATGTTCATCCTGAGGACTGCGCGATTCTGTAAATATAAAGTTCGGTCTGATATATAAAAAACTTATTGAATTATAATCGATTCAACGAAGGCCAAAATCGTCTCACGAAACCCCGAATCTATCGCAAATCTTGGCATAGCAGACGGAATTATCGCCCTTGTCACCAGCTATATGGGATATAATGCCCCAACATTCTATTTGGTACTTAGGCTGGCTCTTGGAGAATGAATACATACCAAATTTGTTGCCATGCAGTACACAAATGAGAGAGATACGGACCGATTCTGGAGATGAAAGGGACTATAACTAACAAAAAAACGCTTACGAAATTTGATTTTCTTTTCCTTTATTCTGCATCCAACATCTCCACCAGTAAGGGGAATATCACCTCAAATCGAATATTATGTTCATCCTGAGGACTGTGCGATTCTTTAAATATAACGTTCAGTCTGATATATGAAAAACTGATTGAACTATAATCGATTCAACGAAACGAAGACCAAAATCGTCTCAGGAAACCCCAAATCTATCGCAAATGTTGGCATAGTAGACGGAATTATTTTCCTTTTGTCACCAGCTATAGGGGATATAATGCCCCAACATTCTATTTGTGACTTAGGCTGGCTCTTGGAGAATAAATACATACCAGTTTGTTGTCATGCAGTACAAAAATAAGAGAGATACGGTGTCACGCGTGACACGTCACGTTTTGCGTCACGTGTAAAATGCCACGTGTTTTTTTCTCACAAAATAAAATATGGGTCTGCCTATCGTACTCGTTTGCGGGGAGGAAGAAATAAGGTGCCAATACAGAAGTGCAATTAAACAGACTTTACTGTCAGAACAAATTAACATGTGTATACATAACAATAAATTAGGCAAAACAAAAAAAATATGTAGTTGCAACTGCAATCAATTTAGCCAATATTCACGTGAACAGTCCGCCTTTAATATGCCCTATCGGTCAGCCATGGAACGGTGTGATACACAACGGCAGTCCTGAGTCTCTACACAGCTCAACTGTATACAGCGGGGACGTGGTTAACGCGGAACACGATTCGCCATCGATCCTCCACTCGGTCTATTGCAGTCCCCGATGAAGGCTGTAGAAATTACTGCTGGGGTCGATTGGTGATCTGTGCGTGTTATCAGGCGTTTAGTCCCACAAGTCCGTAAAGGGAGATGGAGTGCATGGTATATTAACCCCTCAAACCGTAATGAAGTAACCGCTACCGGCTGGAATATTGGTCCTGGCTGGAATATTGGTCCTGGCTGAAATATTGGTCCTGGCTGAGAACAAAAACACATTTGTCTAATATGCGTTCATCAATTTAGAACTACGTTATATCTCCGAGTCAAATTATTTCATTCTATTTGAAACCATGGCTGGCTTACTTTACATCCACGAGTTACTGTACATATTTACAAAACGCAGTATTCACAAAGATTATTACATACATTTACAATCTTTGCCATCGAGAAATTCAGCATTACCTACTACTGCAAATACATATAAATATGCAGCATTCACAAAGATTATTACATACATTTACAATCCTTGTCAGCGAGAAATTTAACGCTATCTACTACTGCAAATACATGTAGGCCTATAAATCCAGCTAGGGTATGGCAATATTTGAACAATAAATAGTCAATTTGTATCTCAGAATTTACTATTTCTGCAACATACCTGAGAACAGATAGCTCGCCATATATATCATGACCGCCCGGTCTCTAGAGCTACACGTGCCCGACGTGTGTACACCACAAGGGCAAAAGTTGGAATGCAATATATTTTACAACCAGATACCAATATCATCTGTTCTGTTAGCACCAACTGACCAATCAAATATACACGCTTGGCAGGAATTAGACTCGAGTGTCTCTTACGTAACTTGAGTACGCGACTTTCTAAGTCGTGTGACCATTGATAACTATCTCTATTTACACAACAAAGACCTCGCGCCGGCACACGCCACACATTCTCCTCAGCGGGCCAGTTCATTACTTCGGTACACTGGATAAACCCTGCCACATTACTCATTTATCCTAACACAAACTTGTACCTCCGGTGATACATAAAGTCACAAGTGTGACATACGGACCGATTCTAGAGATGAAAGGCGCTATAACTAACAAAAAACGCTTACGCAATTAGCTTTTCTGTCACTTCATTATGCATTCAATTACTCCACCAGTAAGGGGAATACCACCTGAAACTGAACATTATGTTCATCCTGAGGACTGCGCGATTCTGTAAATATAAAGTTCGGTCTGATATATAAAAAACTAATTGAATTATAATCGATTCAACGAAGGCCAAAATCGTCTCACGAAACCCCGAATCTATCGCAAATCTTGGCATAGCAGACGGAATTATCGCCCTTGTCACCAGCTATATGGGATATAATGCCCCAACATTCTATTTGGTACTTAGGCTGGCTCTTGGAGAATGAATACATACCAAATTTGTTGCCATGCAGTACACAAATGAGAGAGATACGGACCGATGCTGGAGATGAAAGGGTCTATAACTAACAAAAAAACGCTTACGAAATTTGATTTTCTTTCCCTTTATTCTGCATCCAACATCTCCACCAGTAAGGGGAATATCACCTCAAATCGAATATTATGTTCATCCTGAGGACTGTGCGATTCTGTAAATATAACGTTCAGTCTGATATATGAAAAACTCATTGAACTATAATCGATTCAACGAAGGCCAAAATCGTCTCAGGAAACCCCAAATCTATCGCAAATGTTGGCATAGTAGACGGAATTATTTTCCTTTTGTCACCAGCTATAGGGGATATAATGTCCCAAAATTCTATTTGTGACTTAGGCTGGCTCTTGGAGAATAAATACATACCAATTTGTTGTCATGCAGTACAAAAATAAGAGAGATACGGACCGATTCTAGAGATGAAAGGCGCTATAACTAACAAAAAACGCTTACGCAATTAGCTTTTCTGTCACTTCATTATGCATTCAATTACTCCACCAGTAAGGGGAATACCACCTGAAACTGAACATTATGTTCATCCTGAGGACTGCGCGATTCTGTAAATATAAAGTTCGGTCTGATATATAAAAAACTTATTGAATTATAATCGATTCAACGAAGGCCAAAATCGTCTCACGAAACCCCGAATCTATCGCAGATCTTGGCATAGCAGACGGAATTATCGCCCTTGTCACCAGCTATATGGGATATAATACCCCAACATTCTATTTGGTACTTAGGCTGGCTCTTGGAGAATGAATACATACCAAATTTGTTGCCATGCAGTACACAAATGAGAGAGATACGGACCGATTCTGGAGATGAAAGGGACTATAACTAACAAAAAAACGCTTACGAAATTTGATTTTCTTTTCCTTTATTCTGCATCCAACATCTCCACCAGTAAGGGGAATATCACCTCAAATCGAATATTATGTTCATCCTGAGGACTGTGCGATTCTTTAAATATAACGTTGGGCAACGGTTTGTTTTAAAGAATACATGCATTAGTTTTGAATCAAATGACGAGAGACGGACACACGTCAGAATTCCGATTTACCCTATTATTTGACAAAATCAGCATAAAAATAAAGGATTTTTCCCTCATAACTTCGTTAGTTTTTATTGTTCCATAAACAGTGTCCTGAAATGCTATTCAATTTCAGCGTATATTACTCGGAAATACTGTATATCTGAGATGAAAATTATGTAACTAAGTTTGTTAACTTTTATTATATCTGCTTGCCCTGGCAAAGAGGCTTCACCGAAATTCCTTTGTTGTCAACTGACTGTTGACCTCGAAACTGTTGCACATGTGCCATTGGGTAGAATTACCTACCAGCTATGTGTGTGTGTCAGCCTGACCCGTAGTACATGTGACGACGATTACATGTAGGCCAACACTCCATGCTTGTGTTACATTCATGCTAGGCTCCACTTGGCAAGTCTTGTCATTCGTTATAGATATACGCTGTTACAGTATTACAAACGAGTAATTATGATATTATTGAATTTATATGTATTAAGTATGTACCTTTCATGCTTTTTTGTTCCATTCCTATACAGAATGGTACTGCTGATGAATCCAGGTAATAATAACAGAGAGCGACATCAAAGCGAATTGGATGATAATACTGTGTCCTCAATCACTGGTATGTACACTAATTAATTAATAATCGATTCAACGAAGGCCAAAATCGTCTCAGGAAACCCCAAATCTATCGCAAATGTTGGCATAGTAGACGGAATTATTTTCCTTTCGTCACCAGCTATGGGGGATATAATGCCCCAAAATTCTATTTGTGACTTAGGCTGGCTCTTGGAGAATAAATACATACCAATTTGTTGTCATGCAGTACAAAAATAAGAGAGATACGGACCAATTCTAGAGATGAAAGGCGCTATAACTAACAAAAAACGCTTACGCAATTAGCTTTTCTGTCACTTCATTATGCATTCAATTACTCCACCAGTAAGGGGAATACCACCTGAAACTGAACATTATGTTCATCCTGAGGACTGCGCGATTCTGTAAATATAACGTTCGGTCTGATACATAAAAAACTTATTGAATTATAATCGATTCAACGAAGGCCAAAATCGTCTCACGAAACCCCGAATCTATCGCAAATCTTGGCATAGCAGACGGAATTATCGCCCTTGACACCAGCTATATGGGATATAATGCCCCAACATTCTATTTGGTACTTAGGCTGGCTCTTGGAGAATGAATACATACCAAATTTGTTGCCATGCAGTACACAAATGAGAGAGATACGGACCGATTCTGGAGATGAAAGGGACTATAACTAACAAACAAACGCTTACGAAATTTGATTTTCTTTCCCTTTATTCTGCAACCAATATCTCCACCAGTAAGTGGAATATCACCTCAAATCGAATATTTTGTTCATCCTGAGGACTATGCGATTCTGTAAATATAACGTTCAGTCTGATATATGAAAAACTGATTGAACTATAATCGATTCAACGAAGGCCAAAATCGTCTCAGGAAACCCGAATCTATCGCAAATGTTGGCATTGCAGACGGAATTATCGCCCTTGTCACCAGCTATAGGGGATATAATGCCCCAAAATTCTATTTGTGACTTAGGCTGGCTCTTGGAGAATAAATACATACCAATTTGTTGTCATGCAGTACAAAAATAAGAGAGATACGGACCGATTCTAGAGATGAATGGCGCTATAACTAACAAAAAACGCTTACGCAATTAGCTTTTCTGTCACTTCATTATGCATACAATTACTCCACCAGTAAGGGTAATACCACCTGAAACTGAACATTATGTTCATCCTGAGGACTGTGCGATTCTGTAAATATAAAGTTCGGTCTGATATATAAAAAACTGATTGAATTATAATCGATTCAACGAAGGCCAAAATCGTCTCACGAAACCCCGAATCTATCGCAAATCTTGGCATAGCAGACGGAATTATCGCCCTTGTCACCAGCTATATGGGATATAATGCCCCAACATTCTATTTGGTACTTAGGCTGGCTCCTGGAGAATGAATACATACCAAATTTGTTGCCATGCAGTACACAAATGAGAGACATACGGACCGATGCTGGAGATGAAAGGGTCTATAACTAACAAAAAAACGCTTACGAAATTTGATTTTCTTTTCCTTTATTCTGCATCCAACATCTCCACTAGTAAGGGGAATATCACCTCAAATCGAATATTATGTTCATCCTGAGGACTGTGCGATTCTGTAAATATAACGTTCAGTCTGATATATAAAAAACTCATTGAACTATAATCGATTCAACGAAGGCCAAAATCGTCTCACGAAACCCCAAATCTATCGCAAATGTTGGCATAGTAGACGGAATTATTTTCCTTTTGTCACCAGCTATAGGGGATATAATGCCCCAAAATTCTATTTGTGACTTAGGCTGGCTCTTGGAGAATAAATACATACCAATTTGTTGTCATGCAGTACAAAAATAAGAGAGATACGGACCGATTCTAGAGATGAAAGGCGCTATAACTAACAAAAAACGCTTACGCAATTAGCTTTTCTGTCACTTCATTATGTATTCAATTACTCCACCAGTAAGGGGAATACCACCTGAAATTGAACATTATGTTCATCCTGAGGACTGCGCGATTCTGTAAATATAAAGTTCGGTCTGATATATAAAAAACTTATTGAATTATAATCGATTCAACGAAGGCCAAAATCGTCTCACGAAACCCCGAATCTATCGCAAATCTTGGCATAGCAGACGGAATTATCGCCCTTGTCACCAGCTATATGGGATATAATGCCCCAACATTCTATTTGGTACTTAAGCTGGCTCTTGGAGAATGAATACATACCAAATTTGTTGCCATGCAGTACACAAATGAGAGAGATACTGCCCGATTCTGGAGATGAAAGGGACTATAACTAACAAAAAAACGCTTACGAAATTTGATTTTCTTTTCCTTTATTCTGCATCCAACATCTCCACCAGTAAGGGGAATATCACCTCAAATCGAATATTATGTTCATCCTGAGGACTGTGCGATTCTTTAAATATAACGTTCAGTCTGATATATGAAAAACTGATTGAACTATAATCGATTCAACGAAGGCCAAAATCGTCTCAGGAAACCCCAAATCTATCGCAAATGTTGGCATAGTAGACGGAATTATTTTCCTTTTGTCACCAGCTATAGTGGATATAATGCCCCAAAATTCTATTTGTGACTTAGGCTGGCTCTTGGAGAATAAAGACATACCAATTTGTTGTCATGCAGTACAAAAATAAGAGAGATACGGACCGATTCTAGAGATGAAAGGCGCTATAACTAACAAAAAACGCTTACGCAATTAGCTTTTCTGTCACTTCATTATGCATTCAATTACTCCACCAGTAAGGGGAATACCACCTGAAACTGAACATTATGTTCATCCTGGGGACTGCGCGATTCTGTAAATATAAAGTTCGGTCTGATATATAAAAAACTTATTGAATTATAATCGATTCAACGAAGGCCAAAATCGTCTCACGAAACCCCGAATCTATCGCAAATCTTGGCATAGCAGACGGAATTATCGCCCTTGTCACCAGCTATATGGGATATAATGCCCCAACATTCTATTTGGTACTTAGGCTGGCTCTTGGAGAATGAATACATACCAAATTTGTTGCCATGCAGTACACAAATGAGAGAGATACGGACCGATGCTGGAGATGAAAGGGTCTATAACTAACAAAAAAACGCTTACGAAATTTGATTTTCTTTTCCTTTATTCTGCATCCAACATCTCCACCAGTAAGGGGAATATCACCTCAAATCGAATATTATGTTCATCCTGAGGACTGTGCGATTCTGTAAATATAACGTTCAGTCTGATATATGAAAAACTGATTGAACTATAATCGATTCAACGAAGGCCAAAATCGTCTCAGGAAACCCCAAATCTATCGCAAATGTTGGCATAGTAGACGGAATTATTTTCCTTTTGTCACCAGCTATAGGGGATATAATGCCCCAAAATTCTATTTGTGACTTAGGCTGGCTCTTGGAGAATAAATACATACCAATTTGTTGTCATGCAGTACAAAAATAAGAGAGATACGGACCGATTCTAGAGATGAAAGGCGCTATAACTAACAAAAAACGCTTACGCAATTAGCTTTTCTGTCACTTATTATGCATTCAATTACTCCACCAGTAAGGGGAATACCACCTGAAACTGAACATTATATTCATCTGAGATTCCGCGATTCTGTAAATATAAAAGTTCGGTCTGATATATAAAAAACTTATTGAATTATAATCGATTCAACGAAGGCAAAATCGTCTCACGAAACCCCGAATCTATGCCAAATCTTGGCATAGCGAACGGAATTATCGCCCTTGTCACCAGCTATATGGGATATAATGCTAACATTCTATTTGGCACTTAGGCTGGCTCTTTAGGAGAATGAATACATACCAAATTTGTTGCCATGCAGTACACACAAATGAGTGAGATACGGACAAATTCTGGAGATGAAAGGGACTAGCTAACAAACGCTTACGAAATTTGATTTTCTTTTCCTTTATTCTGCATCCAACGTCTCCACCAGTAAGGGGAATATCACCTCAAATCGAATATTATGTTCATCCTGAGGACTGTGCGATTCTGTAAATATAACGTTCAGTCTGATATATGAAAACCTAATTGAACTATAATCGATTCAACGAAGGCCAAAATCGTCTCAGGAAACCCCGAATCTATCGCAAAGGTTGGCATAGTAGACGGAATTATTTTCCTTTTGTCACCAGCTATATGGGATATAATGCCCCAAAATTCTATTTGTGACTTAGGCTGGCTCTTGGAGAATAAATACATACCAATTTGTTGTCATGCAGTACAAAAATAAGAGAGATACGGACCAGTCTAGAGATGAAGAGCGCTATAACTAACAAAGAAACGCTTACGCAGGCCAGCTTTTCTGTCACTTCATTATGCATTCAATTACTCCACCAGTAAGGGGAATACCACCTGAAACTGAACGTATGTTCCATCCCTGAGGACACACGCGATTCTGTAAATATAAAGTTCGGTCTGTGTAAAAACTTATTGGTCGCCAATCGATTCAACGAAGGCCAAAATCGTCTGCGAAACCCGAATCTATCGCAAATCTTGGCATAGCAGACGGAATTATCGCCTTGTCACCAACTATATAGGATATAATGCCCCAGCATTACATTATTATTGGTACTTAGGCTGGCTCTTGGAGAATGAATACATACCAAATTTGTTGCCATGCAGTACACACATGAGAGAGATACGGACCGATTCTGGAGATGAAAGGGGCTATAACTAACAAAAAAACGCTTACGAAATTTGATTTTCTTTTCCTTTATTCTGCATCCAACATCTCCACCAGTAAGGGGAATATCACCTCAAATCGAATATTATGTTCATCCTGAGGACTGTGCGATTCTGTAAATATAACGTTCAGTCTGATATATGAAAAACTGATTGAACTATAATCGTTTCAACGAAGGCCAAAATCGTCTCA
The DNA here is from genome assembly GCA_036873755.1 of Hanleya hanleyi. Taxonomy (NCBI): domain Eukaryota; kingdom Metazoa; phylum Mollusca; class Polyplacophora; order Lepidopleurida; family Hanleyidae; genus Hanleya; species Hanleya hanleyi. Next base: position 22,862 of record JAVTVY010021762.1, read on the forward strand.
GGAAACCCCGAATCTATCGCAAATGTTGGCATAGTAGACGGAATTATTTTCCTTTTGTCACCAGCTATAGGGGATATAATGCCCCAAAATTCTATTTGTGACTTAGGCTGGCTCTTGGAGAATAAATACATAGCTCGCCATATATATCATGACCGCCCGGTCTCTAGAGCTACACGTGCCCGACGTGTGTACACCACAAGGGCAAAAGTTGGAATGCAATATATTTTACAACCAGATACCAATATCATCTGTTCTGTTAGCACCAACTGACCAATCAAATATACACGCTTGGCAGGAATTAGACTCGAGTGTCTCTTACGTAACTTGAGTACGCGACTTTCTAAGTCGTGTGACCATTGATAACTATCTCTATTTACACAACAAAGACCTCGCGCCGGCACACGCCACACATTCTCCTCAGCGGGCCAGTTCATTACTTCGGTACACTGGATAAACCCTGCCACATTACTCATTTATCCTAACACAAACTTGTACCTCCGGTGATACATAAAGTCACAAGTGTGACATACGGACCGATTCTAGAGATGAAAGGCGCTATAACTAACAAAAAACGCTTACGCAATTAGCTTTTCTGTCACTTCATTATGCATTCAATTACTCCACCAGTAAGGGGAATACCACCTGAAACTGAACATTATGTTCATCCTGAGGACTGCGCGATTCTGTAAATATAAAGTTCGGTCTGATATATAAAAAACTAATTGAATTATAATCGATTCAACGAAGGCCAAAATCGTCTCACGAAACCCCGAATCTATCGCAAATCTTGGCATAGCAGACGGAATTATCGCCCTTGTCACCAGCTATATGGGATATAATGCCCCAACATTCTATTTGGTACTTAGGCTGGCTCTTGGAGAATGAATACATACCAAATTTGTTGCCATGCAGTACACAAATGAGAGAGATACGGACCGATGCTGGAGATGAAAGGGTCTATAACTAACAAAAAAACGCTTACGAAATTTGATTTTCTTTCCCTTTATTCTGCATCCAACATCTCCACCAGTAAGGGGAATATCACCTCAAATCGAATATTATGTTCATCCTGAGGACTGTGCGATTCTGTAAATATAACGTTCAGTCTGATATATGAAAAACTCATTGAACTATAATCGATTCAACGAAGGCCAAAATCGTCTCAGGAAACCCCAAATCTATCGCAAATGTTGGCATAGTAGACGGAATTATTTTCCTTTTGTCACCAGCTATAGGGGATATAATGTCCCAAAATTCTATTTGTGACTTAGGCTGGCTCTTGGAGAATAAATACATACCAATTTGTTGTCATGCAGTACAAAAATAAGAGAGATACGGACCGATTCTGGAGATCAAAGGCGCTATAACTAACAAAAAACGCTTACGCAATTAGCTTTTCTGTCACTTCATTATGCATTCAATTACTCCACCAGTAAGGGGAATACCACCTGAAACTGAACATTATGTTCATCCTGAGGACTGCGCGATTCTGTAAATATAAAGTTCGGTCTGATATATAAAAAACTTATTGAATTATAATCGATTCAACGAAGGCCAAAATCGTCTCACGAAACCCCGAATCTATCGCAGATCTTGGCATAGCAGACGGAATTATCGCCCTTGTCACCAGCTATATGGGATATAATACCCCAACATTCTATTTGGTACTTAGGCTGGCTCTTGGAGAATGAATACATACCAAATTTGTTGCCATGCAGTACACAAATGAGAGAGATACGGACCGATTCTGGAGATGAAAGGGACTATAACTAACAAAAAAACGCTTACGAAATTTGATTTTCTTTTCCTTTATTCTGCATCCAACATCTCCACCAGTAAGGGGAATATCACCTCAAATCGAATATTATGTTCATCCTGAGGACTGTGCGATTCTTTAAATATAACGTTGGGCAACGGTTTGTTTTAAAGAATACATGCATTAGTTTTGAATCAAATGACGAGAGACGGACACACGTCAGAATTCCGATTTACCCTATTATTTGACAAAATCAGCATAAAAATAAAGGATTTTTCCCTCATAACTTCGTTAGTTTTTATTGTTCCATAAACAGTGTCCTGAAATGCTATTCAATTTCAGCGTATATTACTCGGAAATACTGTATATCTGAGATGAAAATTATGTAACTAAGTTTGTTAACTTTTATTATATCTGCTTGCCCTGGCAAAGAGGCTTCACCGAAATTCCTTTGTTGTCAACTGACTGTTGACCTCGAAACTGTTGCACATGTGCCATTGGGTAGAATTACCTACCAGCTATGTGTGTGTGTCAGCCTGACCCGTAGTACATGTGACGACGATTACATGTAGGCCAACACTCCATGCTTGTGTTACATTCATGCTAGGCTCCACTTGGCAAGTCTTGTCATTCGTTATAGATATACGCTGTTACAGTATTACAAACGAGTAATTATGATATTATTGAATTTATATGTATTAAGTATGTACCTTTCATGCTTTTTTGTTCCATTCCTATACAGAATGGTACTGCTGATGAATCCAGGTAATAATAACAGAGAGCGACATCAAAGCGAATTGGATGATAATACTGTGTCCTCAATCACTGGTATGTACACTAATTAATTAATAATCGATTCAACGAAGGCCAAAATCGTCTCAGGAAACCCCAAATCTATCGCAAATGTTGGCATAGTAGACGGAATTATTTTCCTTTCGTCACCAGCTATGGGGGATATAATGCCCCAAAATTCTATTTGTGACTTAGGCTGGCTCTTGGAGAATAAATACATACCAATTTGTTGTCATGCAGTACAAAAATAAGAGAGATACGGACCAATTCTAGAGATGAAAGGCGCTATAACTAACAAAAAACGCTTACGCAATTAGCTTTTCTGTCACTTCATTATGCATTCAATTACTCCACCAGTAAGGGGAATACCACCTGAAACTGAACATTATGTTCATCCTGAGGACTGCGCGATTCTGTAAATATAACGTTCGGTCTGATACATAAAAAACTTATTGAATTATAATCGATTCAACGAAGGCCAAAATCGTCTCACGAAACCCCGAATCTATCGCAAATCTTGGCATAGCAGACGGAATTATCGCCCTTGACACCAGCTATATGGGATATAATGCCCCAACATTCTATTTGGTACTTAGGCTGGCTCTTGGAGAATGAATACATACCAAATTTGTTGCCATGCAGTACACAAATGAGAGAGATACGGACCGATTCTGGAGATGAAAGGGACTATAACTAACAAACAAACGCTTACGAAATTTGATTTTCTTTCCCTTTATTCTGCAACCAATATCTCCACCAGTAAGTGGAATATCACCTCAAATCGAATATTTTGTTCATCCTGAGGACTATGCGATTCTGTAAATATAACGTTCAGTCTGATATATGAAAAACTGATTGAACTATAATCGATTCAACGAAGGCCAAAATCGTCTCAGGAAACCCGAATCTATCGCAAATGTTGGCATTGCAGACGGAATTATCGCCCTTGTCACCAGCTATAGGGGATATAATGCCCCAAAATTCTATTTGTGACTTAGGCTGGCTCTTGGAGAATAAATACATACCAATTTGTTGTCATGCAGTACAAAAATAAGAGAGATACGGACCGATTCTAGAGATGAATGGCGCTATAACTAACAAAAAACGCTTACGCAATTAGCTTTTCTGTCACTTCATTATGCATACAATTACTCCACCAGTAAGGGTAATACCACCTGAAACTGAACATTATGTTCATCCTGAGGACTGTGCGATTCTGTAAATATAAAGTTCGGTCTGATATATAAAAAACTGATTGAATTATAATCGATTCAACGAAGGCCAAAATCGTCTCACGAAACCCCGAATCTATCGCAAATCTTGGCATAGCAGACGGAATTATCGCCCTTGTCACCAGCTATATGGGATATAATGCCCCAACATTCTATTTGGTACTTAGGCTGGCTCCTGGAGAATGAATACATACCAAATTTGTTGCCATGCAGTACACAAATGAGAGACATACGGACCGATGCTGGAGATGAAAGGGTCTATAACTAACAAAAAAACGCTTACGAAATTTGATTTTCTTTTCCTTTATTCTGCATCCAACATCTCCACTAGTAAGGGGAATATCACCTCAAATCGAATATTATGTTCATCCTGAGGACTGTGCGATTCTGTAAATATAACGTTCAGTCTGATATATAAAAAACTCATTGAACTATAATCGATTCAACGAAGGCCAAAATCGTCTCACGAAACCCCAAATCTATCGCAAATGTTGGCATAGTAGACGGAATTATTTTCCTTTTGTCACCAGCTATAGGGGATATAATGCCCCAAAATTCTATTTGTGACTTAGGCTGGCTCTTGGAGAATAAATACATACCAATTTGTTGTCATGCAGTACAAAAATAAGAGAGATACGGACCGATTCTAGAGATGAAAGGCGCTATAACTAACAAAAAACGCTTACGCAATTAGCTTTTCTGTCACTTCATTATGCATTCAATTACTCCACCAGTAAGGGGAATACCACCTGAAACTGAACATTATGTTCATCCTGAGGACTGCGCGATTCTGTAAATATAAAGTTCGGTCTGATATATAAAAAACTTATTGAATTATAATCGATTCAACGAAGGCCAAAATCGTCTCACGAAACCCCGAATCTATCGCAAATCTTGGCATAGCAGACGGAATTATCGCCCTTGTCACCAGCTATATGGGATATAATGCCCCAACATTCTATTTGGTACTTAAGCTGGCTCTTGGAGAATGAATACATACCAAATTTGTTGCCATGCAGTACACAAATGAGAGAGATACTGCCCGATTCTGGAGATGAAAGGGACTATAACTAACAAAAAAACGCTTACGAAATTTGATTTTCTTTTCCTTTATTCTGCATCCAACATCTCCACCAGTAAGGGGAATATCACCTCAAATCGAATATTATGTTCATCCTGAGGACTGTGCGATTCTTTAAATATAACGTTCAGTCTGATATATGAAAAACTGATTGAACTATAATCGATTCAACGAAGGCCAAAATCGTCTCAGGAAACTCCAAATCTATCGCAAATGTTGGCATAGTAGACGGAATTATTTTCCTTTTGTCACCAGCTATAGGGGATATAATGCCCCAAAATTCTATTTGTGAATTAGGCTGGCTCTTGGAGAATAAATACATACCAATTTGTTGTCATGCAGTACAAAAATAAGAGAGATACGGACCGATTCTAGAGATGAAAGGCGCTATAACTAACAAAAAACGCTTACGCAATTAGCTTTTCTGTCACTTCATTATGCATTCAATTACTCCACCAGTAAGGGGAATACCACCTGAAACTGAACATTATGTTCATCCTGAGGACTGCGCGATTCTGTAAATATAAAGTTCGGTCTGATATATAAAAAACTTATTGAATTATAATCGATTCAACGAAGGCCAAAATCGTCTCACGAAACCCCGAATCTATCGCAAATCTTGGCATAGCAGACGGAATTATCGCCCTTGTCACCAGCTATATGGGATATAATGCCCCAACATTCTATTTTTTGTACTTAGGCTGGCTCTTGGAGAATGAATACATACCAAATTTGTTGCCATGCAGTACACAAATGAGAGAGATACGGACAGATTCTGGAGATGAAAGGGGCTATAACTAACAAAAAAACGCTTACGAAATTTGATTTTCTTTTCCTTTATTCTGCATCCAACATCTCCACCAGTAAGGGGAATATCACCTCAAATCGAATATTATGTTCATCCTGAGGACTGTGCGATTCTGTAAATATAACGTTCAGTCTGATATATGAAAAACTGATTGAACTATAATCGATTCAACGAAGGCCAAAATCGTCTCAGGAAACCCCAAATCTATCGCAAATGTTGGCATAGTAGACGGAATTATTTTCCTTTTGTCACCAGCTATAGGGGATATAATGCCCCAAAATTCTATTTGTGACTTAGGCTGGCTCTTGGAGAATAAATACATACCAATTTGTTGTCATGCAGTACAAAATAAGAGAGATACGGACCGATTCTAGAGATGAAAGGCGCTATAACTAACAAAAACGCTTACGCAATTAGCTTTTCTGTCACTTCATTATGCATTCAATTACTCCACCAGTAAGGGGAATACCACCTGAAACTGAACATTATGTTCATCCTGAGGACTGCGCGATTCTGTAAATATAAAGTTCGGTCTGATATATAAAAAACTTATTGAACTATAATCGATTCAACGAAGGCCAAAATCGTCTCACGAAACCCCGAATCTATGGCAAATCTTGGCATAGCAGACGGAATTATCGCCCTTGTCACCAGTTATATGGGATATAATGCCCCAACATTCTATTTGGTACTTAGGCTGGCTCTTGGAGAATGAATACATACCAAATTTGTTGCCATGCAGTACACAAATGAGAGAGATACGGACCGATTCTGGAGATGAAAGGGACTATAACTAACAAACAAACGCTTACGAAATTTGATTTTCTTTCCCTTTATTCTGCAACCAATATCTCCACCAGTAAGTGGAATATCACCTCAAATCGAATATTATGTTCATCCTGAGGACTATGCGATTCTGTAAATATAACGTTCAGTCTGATATATGAAAAACTGATTGAACTATAATCGATTCAACGAAGGCCAAAATCGTCTCAGGAAACCCGAATCTATCGCAAATGTTGGCATAGTAGACGGAATTATTTTCCTTTTGTCACCAGCTATAGGGGATATAATGCCCCAAAATTCTATTTGTGACTTAGGCTGGCTCTTGGAGAATAAATACATACCAATTTGTTGTCATGCAGTACAAAAATAAGAGAGATACGGACCGATTCTAGAGATGAAGGCGCTATAACTAACAAAAAACGCTTACGCAATTAGCTTTTCTGTCACTTCATTATGCATTCAATTACTCCACCAGTAAGGGGAATACCACCTGAAACTGAACATTATGTTCATCCTGAGGACTGCGCGATTCTGTAAATATAAAGTTCGGTCTGATATATAAAAAACTTATTGAATTATAATCGATTCAACGAAGGCCAAAATCGTCTCACGAAACCCCGAATCTATCGCAAATCTTGGCATAGCAGACGGAATTATCGCCCTTGTCACCAGCTATATGGGATATAATGCCCCAACATTCTATTTGGTACTTAGGCTGGCTCTTGGAGAATGAATACATACCAAATTTGTTGCCATGCAGTACACAAATGAGAGAGATACGGACCGATTCTGGAGATGAAAGGGACTATAACTAACAAAAAAACGCTTACGAAATTTGATTTTCTTTTCCTTTATTCTGCATCCAACATCTCCACCAGTAAGGGGAATATCACCTCAAATCGAATATTATGTTCATCCTGAGGACTGTGCGATTCTGTAAATATAACGTTCAGTCTGATATATGAAAAACTGATTGAACTATAATCGATTCAACGAAGGCCAAAATCGTCTCAGGAAACCCCGAATCTATCGCAAATGTTGGCATAGTAGACGGAATTATTTTCCTTTTGTCACCAGCTATAGGGGATATAATGCCCCAAAATTCTATTTGTGACTTAGGCTGGCTCTTGGAGAATAAATACATACCAATTTGTTGTCATGCAGTACAAAAATAAGAGAGATACGGACCGATTCTAGAGATGAAAGGCGCTATAACTAACAAAAAACGCTTACGCAATTAGCTTTTCTGTCACTTCATTATGCATTCAATTACTCCACCAGTAAGGGGAATACCACCTGAAACTGAACATTATGTTCATCCTGAGGACTGCGCGATTCTGTAAATATAAAGTTCGGTCTGATATATAAAAAACTTATTGAATTATAATCGATTCAACGAAGGCCAAAATCGTCTCACGAAACCCCGAATCTATCGCAAATCTTGGCATAGCAGACGGAATTATCGCCCTTGTCACCAGCTATATGGGATATAATGCCCCAACATTCTATTTGGTACTTAGGCTGGCTCTTGGAGAATGAATACATACCAAATTTGTTGCCATGCAGTACACAAATGAGAGAGATACGGACCGATTCTGGAGATGAAAGGGACTATAACTAACAAAAAAACGCTTACGAAATTTGATTTTCTTTTCCTTTATTCTGCATCCAACATCTCCACCAGTAAGGGGAATATCACCTCAAATCGAATATTATGTTCATCCTGAGGACTGTGCGATTCTGTAAATATAACGTTCAGTCTGATATATGAAAAACTGATTGAACTATAATCGATTCAACGAAGGCCAAAATCGTCTCAGGAAACCCTAAATCTATCGCAAATGTTGGCATAGTAGACGGAATTATTTTCCTTTTGTCACCAGCTATAGGGGATATAATGCCCCAAAATTCTATTTGTGACTTAGGCTGGCTCTTGGAGAATAAATACATACCAATTTGTTGTCATGCAGTACAAAAATAAGAGAGATACGGACCGATTCTAGAGATGAAAGGCGCTATAACTAACAAAAAACGCTTACGCAATTAGCTTTTCTGTCACTTCATTATGCATTCAATTACTCCACCAGTAAGGGGAATACCATCTGAAACTGAACATTATGTTCATCCTGAGGACTGCGCGATTCTGCAAATATAAAGTTCGGTCTGATATATAAAAAAACTTATTGAATTATAATCTATTCAACGAAGGCCAAAATCGTCTCACGAAATCCCGAATCTATCGCAAAGTCAGAAAAATGAAGCTTATTTTTCTAACTTTGGCTAATTCCATCCGATTTTGTCATCCTACATACCAAAATGAAGCCCATTTCATATGCTTTTAAAATATTTTAGTTAGCTGAATCACATTTAAATAGAGCGATAATTCCGTCTGCTATGCCAAGAATTGCGATAGATTCGGCTTTTTCAGAGCCGATTTTGGCCTTACTTGATTGGATTATAATTCGGTAAGTTTTCCATACATCCACATTTTGAAAGATGAAAGCCCTAAAGTAGTTCAAATAATGTGCAAAATTACAGAGCTGTAGACTGAGAGAGGGCGGAAATCGAGACCATAAAGTGAGTACATATATATAATCCTGGCTTAAATTTAATTCGGGGATTTTTTTATTAATTTGGTTACATATTCACAAAACATGTCGTGTTTGGTGTTTTTGGAATCGCATTTTGCTGAAACAAAAGAAAGTGAAATGAAAATAGGGCAGACTTTATAAGGTTCCAAGATAAAACTTTGAGTCAGGCATTGTTCTCGGCCCCTGAAGTGGACGTTTTAGCTCGACCGACAGCTCGAGTCAATGAGCCCAGGGTTTCAACAGTACTTCACCACATGAAATATGGATAATCAAATCTTTTGCATCCTGTGCGATAAACGCTTCTGTATGGCATCACCGCCATTCCTTATGGCCTGCGGGCACAGAATGTGCCTGCAGTGCGTAAGGCAATACATATTGGCGATGATGCCACACATGCGATCACCACGTTACGCAGCAGAAAGGGTTGCATGCTGCATTTGCTTGCCCAGCTGGCATAGGTGGTGCCAGCTGCAACCCTACAGCATGTAGCCTTTTCTGCTGTGGAAAATTAATTCTAACCTTTAATTCTACTTTGGTAATTATTTTTGTTGATTATTCGGCAGTGATTGGCCTCTAAATTAAATCGTCCAAATTAATTCAAAATTATTTTTTCGGGTAGTGATTTACCCGCCAGTCCTTAATTGACTGCAGTTTTTTTTTCGACTGTCAGGTTGAGGGCCTCCTCGTGGCGACAGTTGGGCAACAGTCCGTGTACTGGCTAACCTCAACCAGCGCTTCATCATAATATATTGACCAAATTAATGGGTCGCTTGTCCTCAAAATGAGGTCAAAAAGTTTTCGACCAAAATCTCATCGTGTTATACATATATGGGGAAAATATACACACTTGATAGTACCTAAACATAGTACTTATATCCTGAAAATCAGCATAAAAATAAAGGATTTTTCCCTCATAACTTCGTTAGTTTTTATTATTTGGTAACGAATTTGACATTCACCTGTTCCCTATCTACTGTACTATTGAATAAATATAACCAACTAGGTCAATGTGGCGCAAAACGGAAACCAGACCAATTAAGCATTGCCCTGACCCACAAATTGAATTTACCTACGTTGATTTTCGACTTGAGTTTACATGTATAGAAATTGTCTACAGATTATGGAGTTCTTTTCTGATCGCTAAAAACTGTACAGCATTACAATCATCTGCCCTCTGGCTATTGGGCAACGGTTTGTTTAAAAGAATACCTGCATTGGTTATGAAACAAATGACGAGAGACGGACACCCGTCATAATTCCGATTTTTTGTATTATTTGACAAAATCATCATAAAAATGAAGGATTTTTCCCTCATAACTTCGTTAGTTTTTATTATTTGGTAACGAATTTGGCATTCACCTGTTCCCTATCCACTGTACTATTGAATAAACATAACCAACTAGGTCAAATTCGACACAGAACGGGAACAAGATTCTTTGTTTTTGTCGTGACCCCAATTTTGCCAAGGTCAAGGTCATAGGTCAACACAAAGGTCAATGGGTCATCACATATCAAAAGCTCAAGGTCGGCCGATATTATCTTCTGACCTTACGACAAGGTCAAAGTAAAAAAATAATGAGCGGAGTTTCCAGCTAGTTGTTTTTACCATGTTATTACCTTGACGTTCAGCATCCAAAAGGACGAATATAGCTTGACAATTGCTTATATAGCATGGATACTCGGATTATAAGAATAATTGTATTGTAGCGCCCACTGTAGGTTTTTTATTTTTACTCTCAAAAATACCAAATAGAAAGCTGTTCAGATTTGGCAAATATTAATCGATTTTCATAAAAAAATGTTATTAGAAAGGGCAAACATTCCTCTTGCGCACGGTGTGAACCGTGTTTACGATTCATTGTCAGAACAATGGGGTTCGCGGTCGTTTTTACTCTTCTGCATTTGGCACATTGACATGTTGGAGGGTTGTTAGCCGCCACATGGCGTTGCCCGATCGTGCGTTTGGGACGCCACCCTGAAACGATCGTAAAAAAAAACGGACCTTTTAAAAATATATACAAAATGTTTACAAAATAAACTAGGTCCTGAACATTTCATTGTATAAAAATATTACTAAATTGTCAATTGAAATATAATTACAAGCCTTTCCTTTTCTATTTTTTTTATATATTTTTTTGGCGAAAAGGCAATCAATTTTTTTACACAATTTCTGTCATTAAAATAAATCAAATATGAATTAAATATAAATTAAGACATAGAAAATCAAGTTACTTAATTACAACAGCCATTAATGAATATTTACAAATTTACAATATTTACAATATTTACATGAATATTTACAAATTTACAACAGCAATTAATGAATATTTACAAATTTACAATATTTACATGAATATTTACAAATTTACAACAACAATTAATGAATATTTACAAATTTACAATATTTACAAATTTACAATATTTACAATATTTACATGAATATTTACAAACTAACAACAACAATTAATGAATATTTACAAATTAACAATATTTACATGAATATTTTCAAATTTTCAAATCAAATAAATTTACATAATTGTGATGGTGATTCGGATTGATTAATTCTTTTTTGGTGGAAGGGGAATATGGGGGCAGAATGGGGCGGGGGAGAATGGCGGGGGAATCGGGGGGTGTTCAGGCCGCATTGGGGGCACTGGGGGCGTGAATTCGCCACTTTCCGGCCGTCCCCAAGTTGCCATATGTAAATACCGTAATTCCGGCGCTGGGGGAGGACCGGAAGGCCGCCTTGGGGGCTTTGGGGGAGGGCCGGAAGGCCGCCTTGGGGGAACTGGGGGACGGCCGGCAGGCCGCCTTGGGGGCACTGGGGGAGGCACTGGGGGACGGCCGGAAGGCCGCCTTGGGGGCAAGGAGGGAGGGTTTGGGGGCAATGAGGGAGGCGCTTCCTCATACAGCGTTCCCATTCTCACGGAACATCTCATGCCGACTGCCCGAAGGCGTGCCCGGAATCTTTCCTTCGATTTATTTGTGGCCATTTTTCATTGAAAACTGGAGAGGAGTATTGTTAGGCTAACCTGGTTTCATTGAGTCGACTACCATCAGGGCTAAAATGTCCACTTCAGGGGCAGAAAGAATTGCCTGACTCAAAGTTTTATCTTGGAACTTTTTAAAGTCTGCCTTATTTTCATTTCACTTTCTTTTGTTTCAGCAAAATGCGATTCCAAAAACACCAAACACGACATATTTTGACAATATGTAACCAAAATAATAAAAACATTCTAATAATTAAAATTTAACCTAGGCCAAAATTTGAGCTTTGCTTTTTTGCTCTGGTGGTGTTAATTTCCAATCAATTCTTGTGCAATTTGAGGATATAATCACTATGTTATAGTACAATCAGGTGTGTAAAAATGGTAAACCTGCGTGCTATATTTCTATTCAAGCTATTTGAAAAACTATGTACATATTTTGTCCTCATAATACATGTATATGACGACAGTGACCCCGATAATACTCTAGAATGACCTCGTTGTTCACATTTTCGAGAAAACAATTTGCACATTTGCAAAAGTCGTTTTACATATTGGTGTACCTGCAATTTTCGAGTGTGCAATATCTCCAAAAATTTCAGATGGTTATCGTTGAAAATTACGCAATAGAAATGTCTCATCCGTCTGTCCTGTTTGCCAACGTGACAATACTAACCATTCGTATTGAAATGATTAGCAGACGGAATTATTTTCCTTTTGTCACCAGCTATAGGGGATATAATGCCCCAAAATTCTATTTGTGATTTAGGCTGGCTCTTGGAGAATAAATACATACCAATTTGTTGTCATGCAGTACAAAAATAAGAGAGATACGGACCGATTCTAGAGATGAAAGGCGCTATAACTAACAAAAAACGCTTACGCAATTAGCTTTTCTGTCACTTCATTATGCATTCAATTACTCCACCAGTAAGGGGAATACCACCTGAAACTGAACATAATGTTCATCCTGAGGACTGCGCGATTCTGTAAATATAAAGTTCGATCTGATATATAAAAAACTTATTGAATTATAATCGATTCAACGAAGGCCAAAATCGTCTCACGAAACCCCGAATCTATCGCAAATCTTGGCATAGCAGACGGAATTATCGCCCTTGTCACCAGCTATATGGGATATAATGCCCCAACATTCTATTTGGTACTTAGGCTGGCTCTTGGAGAATGAATACATACCAAATTTGTTGCCATGCAGTACACAAATGAGAGAGATACGGACCGATTCTGGAGATGAAAGGGACTATAACTAACAAAAAACGCTTACGAAATTTGATTTTCTTTTCCTTTATTCTGCATCCAACATCTCCACCAGTAAGGGGAATATCACCTCAAATCGAATATTATGTTCATCCTGAGGACTGTGCGATTCTGTAAATATAACGTTCAGTCTGATATATGAAAAACTGATTGAACTATACTCGATTCAACGAAGGCCAAAATCGTCTCAGGAAACCCCGAATCTATCGCAAATGTTGGCATAGTAGACGGAATTATTTTCCTTTTGTCACCAGCTATAGGGAATATAATGCCCCAAAATTCTATTTGTGACTTAGGCTGGCTCTTGGAGAATAAATACATACCAATTTGTTGTCATGCAGTACAAAAATAAGAGAGATACGGACCGATTCTAGAGATGAAAGGCGCTATAACTAACAAAAAACGCTTACGCAATTAGCTTTTCTGTCACTTCATTATGCATTCAATTACTCCACCAGTAAGGGGAATACCACATCGCCCCAATTCCCCGAACTCGCCAGTTTGTTTTAGGTCAAAACGACTATTTCAAACCCAGCCCCGCTTTATATTAAGGACACTTACGTTTTTTATTTGTTAGTATAAATTAACAAAAAATGTATGGCTGAAATATACATAGATTTCTCTACAGTTAGATACCAAGTTTGACTTATTTGAAATATGTATATGCGTATATGACTTTGGCATATGATGCATTAACTAGCCTCATTTAGGAAAAGTTCGTATCTCAGCCAATTTAAACGTTACAATGATAAATTATATACGAAAATATAGGTCATTCTATTTTCAAGAGAACCTTCACAAGAGAAAAGGGATAATATTTATGCAAACTATAGCAATCGCCCTAGCCAATAAGCTAATTTTGAGAAAAATCTTCTGAAATCGCGATATCCAACATGCACATCTGAATAAATTATCCGTATTATCTAAGTTTGAGCTAATAGAATACATTTTAATAATCCGCTGTCTACGGAGAAGGGCAGATCGTTCTGCGGCACTGATGCCGCTGTTCTCTCTAGACAGCTCACTCAAGAATTTTCTTGCTGAAATAAACATTGATCAATAAATATTACGGCGTCCTCAAATGCAGTAACCGTAAAATTTACGGTGTGACATCGTAAATTTTACGGCGACCGTGAAACAAGACTTACGGTCGATGTTATTTTTACGGTATTGGTTGGCAGCCTGAGCTGCCGGTATTCTACCGTAAAATTCACGGGCAATTGCTAAGAGTGTACGGATTATGGAGTTCTTTTCTGATCGCTAAAAACTGTACAGCATTACAATCATCTGCCCTCTGTCTATTGGGCAACGGTTTGTTTAAAAGAATACCTGCATTGGCCTGCATTGGTTATGAAACAAATGACGAGAGACGGACACCCGTCATAATTCCGATTTTTTGTATTATTTGAATTTGACCTAGTTGGTTATGTTTATTCAATAGTACAGTGCATAGGGAACAGGAGAATGCCAAATTCGTTACCAAATAATAAAAACTAACCAAGTTATGAGGGAAAAATCCTTCATTTCTATGATGATTTTGTCAAATAATACAAAAAATCGGAATTATGACGGGTGTCCGTCTCTCGTTAGTTGTTTCATAACCAATGCAGGTATTCTAGGCCACCAGTAAGGGGAATATCACCTCAAATCGAATATTATGTTCATCCTGAGGACTGTGCGATTCTGTAAATATAACGTTCAGTCTGATATATGAAAAACTGATTGAACTATAATCGATTCAACGAAGGGCAAAATCGTCTCAGGAAACCCCAAATCTATCGCAAATGTTGGCATAGTAGACGGAATTATTTTCCTTTTGTCACCAGCTATAGGGGATATAATGCCCCAAAATTCTATTTGTGACTTAGGCTGGCTCTTGGAGAATAAATACATACCAATTTGTTGTCATGCAGTACAAAAATAAGAGAGATACGGACCGATTCTAGAGATGAAAGGCGCTATAACTAACAAAAAACGCTTACGCAATTAGCTTTTCTGTCACTTCATTATGCATTCAATTACTCCACCAGTAAGGGGAATACCACCTGAAACTGAACATTATGTTCATCCTGAGGACTGCGCGATTCTGTAAATATAAAGTTCGGTCTGATATATAAAAAACTTATTGAATTATAATCGATTCAACGAAGGCCAAAATCGTCTCACGAAACCCCGAATCTATCGCAAATCTTGGCATAGCAGACGGAATTATCGCCCTTGTCACCAGCTATATGGGATATAATGCCCCAACATTCTATTTGGTACTTAGGCTGGCTCTTGGAGAATGAATACATACCAAATTTGTTGCCATGCAGTACACAAATGAGAGAGATACGGACCGATTCTGGAGATGAAAGGGACTATAACTAACAAAAAAACGCTTACGAAATTTGATTTTCTTTTCCTTTATTCTGCATCCAACATCTCCACCAGTAAGGGGAATATCACCTCAAATCGAATATTATGTTCATCCTGAGGACTGTGCGATTCTTTAAATATAACGTTCAGTCTGATATATGAAAAACTGATTGAACTATAATCGATTCAACGAAGGCCAAAATCGTCTCAGGAAACCCCAAATCTATCGCAAATGTTGGCATAGTAGACGGAATTATTTTCCTTTTGTCACCAGCTATAGGGGATATAATGCCCCAAAATTCTATTTGTGACTTAGGCTGGCTCTTGGAGAATAAATACATACCAATTTGTTGTCATGCAGTACAAAAATAAGAGAGATACGGACCGATTCTAGAGATGAAAGGCGCTATAACTAACAAAAAACGCTTACGCAATTAGCTTTTCTGTCACTTCATTATGCATTCAATTACTCCACCAGTATGGGGAATACCACCTGAAACTGAAGATTATGTTCATCCTGAGGACTGCGCGATTCTGTGAATATAAAATTCGGTCTGATATATAAAAAACTTATTGAATTATAATCGATTCAACGAAGGCCAAAATCGTCTCACGAAACCCCGAATCTATCGCAAATCTTGGCATAGCAGACGGAATTATCGCCCTTGTCACCAGCTATATGGGATATAATGCCCCAACATTCTATTTGGTACTTAGGCTGGCTCTTGGAGAATGAATACATACCAAATTTGTTGCCATGCAGTACACAAATGAGAGAGATACGGACCGATTCTGGAGATGAAAGGGACTATAACTAACAAAAAAACGCTTACGAAATTTGATTTTCTTTTCCTTTATTCTGCATCCAACATCTCCACCAGTAAGGGGAATATCACCTCAAATCGAATATTATGTTCATCCTGAGGACTGTGCGATTCTGTAAATATAACGTTCAGTCTGATATATGAAAAACTGATTGAACTATAATCGATTCAACGAAGGCCAAAATCGTCTCAGGAAACCCCAAATCTATCGCAAATGTTGGCATAGTAGACGGAATTATTTTCCTTTTGTCACCAGCTATAGGGGATATAATGCCCCAAAATTCTATTTGTGACTTAGGCTGGCTCTTGGAGAATAAATACATACCAATTTGTTGTCATGCAGTACAAAAATAAGAGAGATACGGACCGATTCTAGAGATGAATACACAAAGATTACGTTTATGGTGAGATTTGCCAGCATTGAAGCTGTTGCCCAACCGTCGGCACGTGGAGCCTCTCATCATGACGGTCATTTATCAGCCAATTAGGGCCGATAAGGGCCAATTAGGGCCCGGCCAATTACAGCCTTCTCAGTCAAGGGGTTTCAAGGAGGAAGGAAACCTCACTTCCTCCTTGGTACAACTTGAGCTGGATCAAAGTTTACAACTACCCTCGCTTCGATAGGATACCGCACAGCTGCAGGGCGCCGAGGGGGGACAGGGGGAGGTGGGGAGGGAGGGTTCCGGGGAGGACGGGGAGGCCGAGTTGGACGCCTCGCCGGCAATGGCGGAGGAGGATCGATGGGCCTCCGGGGTAAAGGAACCGGCGGCTCATCATCGACCTCCGGAATTGTCGGGAGGCACCGCAATTTGACATTATTAAATTTTGTTTTGAATTTTCTCTGCGTACTGCAGCTGTGTTGGGATATTCTGGGCATCTTGCTGCATCTGACTGAATGGAGAAGAGTTGGGTTGTTAGCCTGGTCTCATTGAGTCGACTGCCGCCAGAGCTAAAAGGTCCACTTCAGGGGCCGAGAACAATGCCTGACTCAAAGTTTTATCTTGGGATCTTATAAAGTCTGCCCTATTTTCATTTCACTTTCTTTTGTTTCAGCAAAATGCGATTCCAAAAACACCAAACACGACATGTTTTGACAATATGTAACCAAAATAATAAAAAAATCCAATAATTAAAATTTAACCCAGGATTATATATATATACTCACTTTAGGGTTTCGCGTTCCGCCCGCTTTCAGTCTACAGCTCTGTAATTTGGCACATTATTAGAACTACTTTAGGGCTTTCATCTTTCAAAATGTGGATATATGGAAAACTGATTGAATTATAATCGATTCAAGGAAGGCCAAAATCGGCTCTCGAAAGGCCGAATTTTCCACTCCATTCCCTTGCAGCCAAAATGGTACAAACATTATATCGACGTATATAGACCATTCTAAATAGCTAATTAACCTCGTTGTCTCAACTGTTTTCACTGTGTGTACTTGCTACCAAGTACTTAGCCTGTTTCATCAGCGTTTCTGCTTCCGGGAAATGGGCATAAAAAACATTTTCGCTGGTTTTCGACTTGAATTTTACATGTGCAGAAATCGGCCATAAATTGTCGAGTTATTATCTGATCGCCATAAAATATACACCACATGAATCACCTGTAGTCTGGCTATTGCGTGAAAGTTAATTGTCAAAAATATTGGCTTTAGTTTGGAAGGAATGAAGAAAATAGACTTGTTCCGTTTTGGGTGCAGCTGAATTTTTCCTCTCGAGAGCTGATTTTGGCCTCATGGGAATCTAGTATAATTCTATCAGTTTTACACATATCAGACTGAATTATATATTTTCAGAATCGCACAGTCATGGGGATGAAGATAATATAAGGTTCGATGCAATATTCACCTTACTGGTGGTGCAATTGGATGCAGAAAGAAGCCACGGATTGGTGACAAACTCAATAAGGTGTTAGAGAGCCGATTTTGGCCTCATGGGAATCTAATATAATTCTATCAGTTTTACACATATCAGACTGAATTATATATTTTCAGAATCGCACAGTCATGGGGATGAAGATAATATAAGGTTCGATGCAATATTCACCTTACTGGTGGTGCAATTGGATGCAGAAAGAAGCCACGGATTGGTGACAAACTCAATAAAGTGTTAGAGAGCCGATTTTGGCCTCATGGGAATCTAGTATAATTCTATCAGTTTTACACATATCAGACTGAATTATATATTTTCAGAATCGCACAGTCATGGGGATGAAGATAATATAAGGTTCGATGCAATATTCACCTTACTGGTGGTGCAATTGGATGCAGAAAGAAGCCACGGATTGATGACAAACTCAATAAGGTGTTAGAGAGCCGATTTTGGCCTCATGGGAATCTAGTATAATTCTATCAGTTTTACACATATCAGACTGAATTATACATTTTCAGAATCGCACAGTCATGGGGATGAAGATAATATAACACCTGCAATTATTTTTAGTCTAATGACGAGAAACGGACACCCGTCATATTTTCAACCCTACAATTTGGCCTTTGCTTTTTTGCTCTGCTGATGTTAATATTGAAGCAATTCTTTTCAAATTTCAAGATATAAGTACTATGTTTAGGTACAATCAAGTGTGTATATTTTTTCCATATATGTATTTTTGTATAATAATAATAATACATGTATATGACGACAGTGACATTTTCGAGAAAACAATTTGCACATTTGCAAAAGTCGTTTTACATATTGGTGTACCTGCAATTTTCGAGTGTGCAATATCTCCAAAAATTTCAGATGGTTATCGTTGAAAATTACGCAATAGAAACGTCTCATCCGTCTGTCCTGTTTGCCAACGAGACAATACTAACCATTCGTATTGAAATGATTAGCAGGCGGAATTATTTTCCTTTTGTCACCAGCTATAGGGGATATAATGCCCCAAAATTCTATTTGTGACTTAGGCTGGCTCTTGGAGAATAAATACATACCAATTTGTTGTCATGCAGTACAAAAATAAGAGAGATACGGACCGATTCTAGAGATGAAAGGCGCTATAACTAACAAAAAACGCTTACGCCATTAGCTTTTCTGTCACTTCATTATGCATTCAATTACTCCACCAGTAAGGGGAATACCACCTGAAACTGAACATTATGTTCATCCTGAGGACTGCGCGATTCTGTAAATATAAAGTTCGGTCTGATATATAAAAAACTTATTGAACTATAATCGATTCAACGAAGGCCAAAATCGTCTCACGAAACCCCGAATCTATCGCAAATCTTGGCATAGCAGACGGAATTATCGCCCTTGTCACCAGCTATATGGGATATAATGCCCCAACATTCTATTTGGTACTTAGGCTGGCTCTTGGAGAAGGAATACATACCAAATTTGTTGCCATGCAGTACACAAATGAGAGAGATACGGACCGATTCTGGAGATGAAAGGGACTATAACTAACAAAAAAACGCTTACGAAATTTGATTTTCTTTTCCTTTATTCTGCATCCAACATCTCCACCAGTAAGGGGAATATCACCTCAAATCGAATATTATGTTCATCCTGAGGACTGTGCGATTCTTTAAATATAACGTTCAGTCTGATATATGAAAAACTGATTGAACTATAATCGATTCAACGAAGGCCAAAATCGTCTCAGGAAACTCCAAATCTATCGCAAATGTTGGCATAGTAGACGGAATTATTTTCCTTTTGTCACCAGCTATAGGGGATATAATGCCCCAAAATTCTATTTGTGAATTAGGCTGGCTCTTGGAGAATAAATACATACCAATTTGTTGTCATGCAGTACAAAAATAAGAGAGATACGGACCGATTCTAGAGATGAAAGGCGCTATAACTAACAAAAAACGCTTACGCAATTAGCTTTTCTGTCACTTCATTATGCATTCAATTACTCCACCAGTATGGGGAATACCACCTGAAACTGAAGATTATGTTCATCCTGAGGACTGCGCGATTCTGTGAATATAAAATTCGGTCTGATATATAAAAAACTTATTGAATTATAATCGATTCAACGAAGGCCAAAATCGTCTCACGAAACCCCGAATCTATCGCAAATCTTGGCATAGCAGACGGAATTATCGCCCTTGTCACCAGCTATATGGGATATAATGCCCCAACATTCTATTTGGCACTTAGGCTGGCTCTTGGAGAATGAATACATACCAAATTTGTTGCCATGCAGTACACAAATGAGTGAGATACGGACCGATTCTGGAGATGAAAGGGACTATAACTAACAAAAAAACGCTTACGAAATTTGATTTTCGTTTCCTTTATTCTGCATCCAACATCTCCACCAGTAAGGGGAATATCACCTCAAATCGAATATTATGTTCATCCTGAGGACTGTGCGATTCTGTAAATATAACGTTCAGTCTGATATATGAAAAACTGATTGAACTATAATCGATTCAACGAAGGCCAAAATCGTCTCAGGAAACCCCAAATCTATCGCAAATGTTGGCATAGTAGACGGAATTATTTTCCTTTTGTCACCAGCTATAGGGGATATAATGCCCCAAAATTCTATTTGTGACTTAGGCTGGCTCTTGGAGAATAAATACATACCAATTTGTTGTCATGCAGTACAAAAATAAGAGAGATACGGACCGATTCTAGAGATGAATACACAAAGATTACGTTTATGGTGAGATTTGCCAGCATTGAAGCTGTTGCCCAACCGTCGGCACGTGGAGCCTCTCATCATGACGGTCATTTATCAGCCAATTAGGGCCGATAAGGGCCAATTAGGGCCCGGCCAATTACAGCCTTCTCAGTCAAGGGGTTTCAAGGAGGAAGGAAACCTCACTTCCTCCTTGGTACAACTTGAGCTGGATCAAAGTTTACAACTACCCTCGCTTCGATAGGATACCGCACAGCTGCAGGGCGCCGAGGGGGGACAGGGGGAGGTGGGGAGGGAGGGTTCCGGGGAGGACGGGGAGGCCGAGTTGGACGCCTCGCCGGCAATGGCGGAGGAGGATCGATGGGCCTCCGGGGTAAAGGAACCGGCGGCTCATCATCGACCTCCGGAATTGTCGGGAGGCACCGCAATTTGACATTATTAAATTTTGTTTTGAATTTTCTCTGCGTACTGCAGCCGTGTTGGGATATTCTGGGCATCTTGCTGCATCTGACTGAATGGAGAAGAGTTGGGTTGTTAGCCTGGTCTCATTGAGTCGACTGCCGCCAGAGCTAAAAGGTCCACTTCAGGGGCCGAGAACAATGCCTGACTCAAAGTTTTATCTTGGGATCTTATAAAGTCTGCCCTATTTTCATTTCACTTTCTTTTGTTTCAGCAAAATGCGATTCCAAAAACACCAAACACGACATGTTTTGACAATATGTAACCAAAATAATAAAAAAATCCAATAATTAAAATTTAACCCAGGATTATATATATATACTCACTTTAGGGTTTCGCGTTCCGCCCGCTTTCAGTCTACAGCTCTGTAATTTGGCACATTATTAGAACTACTTTAGGGCTTTCATCTTTCAAAATGTGGATATATGGAAAACTGATTGAATTATAATCGATTCAAGGAAGGCCAAAATCGGCTCTCGAAAGGCCGAATTTTCCACTCCATTCCCTTGCAGCCAAAATGGTACAAACATTATATCGACGTATATAGACCATTCTAAATAGCTAATTAACCTCGTTGCTTACGCAATTAGCTTTTCTGTCACTTCATTATGCATTCAATTACTCCACCAGTAAGGGGAATACCACCTGAAACTGAACATTATGTTCATCCTGAGGACTGCGCGATTCTGTAAATATAAAGTTCGGTCTGATATATAAAAAACTTATTGAATTATAATCGATTCAACGAAGGCCAAAATCGTCTCACGAAACCCCGAATCTATCGCAAATCTTGGCATAGCAGACGGAATTATCGCACTTGTCACCAGCTATATGGGATATAATGCCCCAACATTCTATTTGGCACTTAGGCTGGCTCTTGGAGAATGAATACATACCAAATTTGTTGCCATGCAGTACACAAATGAGTGAGATACGGACCGATTCTGGAGATGAAAGGGACTATAACTAACAAAAAAACGCTTACGAAATTTGATTTTCGTTTCCTTTATTCTGCATCCAACATCTCTACCAGTAAGGGGAATATCACCTCAAATCGAATATTATGTTCATCCTGAGGACTGTGCGATTCTGTAAATATAACGTTCAGTCTGATATATGAAAAACTGATTGAACTATAATCGATTCAACGAAGGCCAAAATCGTCTCAGGAAACCCCAAATCTATCGCAAATGTTGGCATAGTAGACGGAATTATTTTCCTTTTGTCACCAGCTATAGGGGATATAATGCCCTAAAATTCTATTTGTGACTTAGGCTGGCTCTTGGAGAATAAATACATACCAATTTGTTGTCATGCAGTACAAAAATAAGAGAGATACGGACCGATTCTAGAGATGAAAGGCGCTATAACTAACAAAAAACGCTTACGCAATTAGCTTTTCTGTCACTTCATTATGCATTCAATTACTCCACCAGTAAGGGGAATACCACCTGAAACTGAACATTATGTTCATCCTGAGGACTGCGCGATTCTGTAAATATAAAGTTCGGTCTGATATATAAAAAACTTATTGAATTATAATCGATTCAACGAAGGCCAAAATCGTCTCACGAAACCCCGAATCTATCGCAAATCATGGCATAGCAGACGGAATTATCGCCCTTGTCACCAGCTATATGGGATATAATGCCCCAACATTCTATTTGGTACTTAGGCTGGCTCTTGGAGAATGAATACATACCAAATTTGTTGCCATGCAGTACACACATGAGAGAGATACGGACCGATTCTGGAGATGAAAGGGACTATAACTAACAAAAAAACGCTTACGAAATTTGATTTTCTTTTCCTTTATTCTGCATCCAACATCTCCACCAGTAAGGGGAATATCACCTCAAATCGAATATTATGTTCATCCTGAGGACTGTGCGATTCTGTAAATATAACGTTCAGTCTGATATATGAAAAACTGATTGAACTATAATCGTTTCAACGAAGGCCAAAATCGTCTCAGGAAACCCTAAATCTATCGCAAATGTTGGCATAGTAGACGGAATTATTTTCCTTTTGTCACCAGCTATAGGGGATATAATGCCCCAAAATTCTATTTGTGACTTAGGCTGGCTCTTGGAGAATAAATACATACCAATTTGTTGTCATGCAGTACAAAAATAAGAGAGATACGGACCGATTCTAGAGATGAAAGGCGCTATAACTAACAAAAAACGCTTACGCAATT
The DNA here is from genome assembly GCA_036873755.1 of Hanleya hanleyi. Taxonomy (NCBI): domain Eukaryota; kingdom Metazoa; phylum Mollusca; class Polyplacophora; order Lepidopleurida; family Hanleyidae; genus Hanleya; species Hanleya hanleyi. The sequence continues at coordinate 46,619 of JAVTVY010021762.1, forward strand.
AGCTTTTCTGTCACTTCATTATGCATTCAATTACTCCACCAGTAAGGGGAATACCATCTGAAACTGAACATTATGTTCATCCTGAGGACTGCGCGATTCTGCAAATATAAAGTTCGGTCTGATATATAAAAAAACTTATTGAATTATAATCTATTCAACGAAGGCCAAAATCGTCTCACGAAATCCCGAATCTATCGCAAAGTCAGAAAAATGAAGCTTATTTTTCTAACTTTGGCTAATTCCATCCGATTTTGTCATCCTACATACCAAAATGAAGCCCATTTCATATGCTTTTAAAATATTTTAGTTAGCTGAATCACATTTAAATAGAGCGATAATTCCGTCTGCTATGCCAAGAATTGCGATAGATTCGGCTTTTTCAGAGCCGATTTTGGCCTTACTTGATTGGATTATAATTCGGTAAGTTTTCCATACATCCACATTTTGAAAGATGAAAGCCCTAAAGTAGTTCAAATAATGTGCAAAATTACAGAGCTGTAGACTGAGAGAGGGCGGAAATCGAGACCATAAAGTGAGTACATATATATAATCCTGGCTTAAATTTAATTCGGGGATTTTTTTATTAATTTGGTTACATATTCACAAAACATGTCGTGTTTGGTGTTTTTGGAATCGCATTTTGCTGAAACAAAAGAAAGTGAAATGAAAATAGGGCAGACTTTATAAGGTTCCAAGATAAAACTTTGAGTCAGGCATTGTTCTCGGCCCCTGAAGTGGACGTTTTAGCTCGACCGACAGCTCGAGTCAATGAGCCCAGGGTTTCAACAGTACTTCACCACATGAAATATGGATAATCAAATCTTTTGCATCCTGTGCGATAAACGCTTCTGTATGGCATCACCGCCATTCCTTATGGCCTGCGGGCACAGAATGTGCCTGCAGTGCGTAAGGCAATACATATTGGCGATGATGCCACACATGCGATCACCACGTTACGCAGCAGAAAGGGTTGCATGCTGCATTTGCTTGCCCAGCTGGCATAGGTGGTGCCAGCTGCAACCCTACAGCATGTAGCCTTTTCTGCTGTGGAAAATTAATTCTAACCTTTAATTCTACTTTGGTAATTATTTTTGTTGATTATTCGGCAGTGATTGGCCTCTAAATTAAATCGTCCAAATTAATTCAAAATTATTTTTTCGGGTAGTGATTTACCCGCCAGTCCTTAATTGACTGCAGTTTTTTTTTCGACTGTCAGGTTGAGGGCCTCCTCGTGGCGACAGTTGGGCAACAGTCCGTGTACTGGCTAACCTCAACCAGCGCTTCATCATAATATATTGACCAAATTAATGGGTCGCTTGTCCTCAAAATGAGGTCAAAAAGTTTTCGACCAAAATCTCATCGTGTTATACATATATGGGGAAAATATACACACTTGATAGTACCTAAACATAGTACTTATATCCTGAAAATCAGCATAAAAATAAAGGATTTTTCCCTCATAACTTCGTTAGTTTTTATTATTTGGTAACGAATTTGACATTCACCTGTTCCCTATCTACTGTACTATTGAATAAATATAACCAACTAGGTCAATGTGGCGCAAAACGGAAACCAGACCAATTAAGCATTGCCCTGACCCACAAATTGAATTTACCTACGTTGATTTTCGACTTGAGTTTACATGTATAGAAATTGTCTACAGATTATGGAGTTCTTTTCTGATCGCTAAAAACTGTACAGCATTACAATCATCTGCCCTCTGGCTATTGGGCAACGGTTTGTTTAAAAGAATACCTGCATTGGTTATGAAACAAATGACGAGAGACGGACACCCGTCATAATTCCGATTTTTTGTATTATTTGACAAAATCATCATAAAAATGAAGGATTTTTCCCTCATAACTTCGTTAGTTTTTATTATTTGGTAACGAATTTGGCATTCACCTGTTCCCTATCCACTGTACTATTGAATAAACATAACCAACTAGGTCAAATTCGACACAGAACGGGAACAAGATTCTTTGTTTTTGTCGTGACCCCAATTTTGCCAAGGTCAAGGTCATAGGTCAACACAAAGGTCAATGGGTCATCACATATCAAAAGCTCAAGGTCGGCCGATATTATCTTCTGACCTTACGACAAGGTCAAAGTAAAAAAATAATGAGCGGAGTTTCCAGCTAGTTGTTTTTACCATGTTATTACCTTGACGTTCAGCATCCAAAAGGACGAATATAGCTTGACAATTGCTTATATAGCATGGATACTCGGATTATAAGAATAATTGTATTGTAGCGCCCACTGTAGGTTTTTTATTTTTACTCTCAAAAATACCAAATAGAAAGCTGTTCAGATTTGGCAAATATTAATCGATTTTCATAAAAAAATGTTATTAGAAAGGGCAAACATTCCTCTTGCGCACGGTGTGAACCGTGTTTACGATTCATTGTCAGAACAATGGGGTTCGCGGTCGTTTTTACTCTACTGCATTTGGCACATTGACATGTTGGAGGGTTGTTAGCCGCCACATGGCGTTGCCCGATCGTGCGTTTGGGACGCCACCCTGAAACGATCGTAAAAAAAACGGACCTTTTAAAAATATATACAAAATGTTTACAAAATAAACTAGGTCCTGAACATTTCATTGTATAAAAATATTACTAAATTGTCAATTGAAATATAATTACAAACCTTTCCTTTTCTATTTTTTTTATATATTTTTTTGGCGAAAAGGCAATCAATTTTTTTACACAATTTCTGTCATTAAAATAAATCAAATATGAATTAAATATAAATTAAGACATAGAAAATCAAGTTACTTAATTACAACAGCCATTAATGAATATTTACAAATTTACAATATTTACAATATTTACATGAATATTTACAAATTTACAACAGCAATTAATGAATATTTACAAATTTACAATATTTACATGAATATTTACATGAATATTTACAAATTTACAACAACAATTAATGAATATTTACAAATTTACAATATTTACAAATTTACAATATTTACAATATTTACATGAATATTTACAAACTAACAACAACAATTAATGAATATTTACAAATTAACAATATTTACATGAATATTTTCAAATTTTCAAATCAAATAAATTTACATAATTGTGATGGTGATTCGGATTGATTAATTCTTTTTTGGTGGAAGGGGAATATGGGGGCAGAATGGGGCGGGGGAGAATGGCGGGGGAATCGGGGGGTGTTCAGGCCGCATTGGGGGCACTGGGGGCGTGAATTCGCCACTTTCCGGCCGTCCCCAAGTTGCCATATGTAAATACCGTAATTCCGGCGCTGGGGGAGGACCGGAAGGCCGCCTTGGGGGCTTTGGGGGAGGGCCGGAAGGCCGCCTTGGGGGAACTGGGGGACGGCCGGCAGGCCGCCTTGGGGGCACTGGGGGAGGCACTGGGGGACGGCCGGAAGGCCGCCTTGGGGGCAAGGAGGGAGGGTTTGGGGGCAATGAGGGAGGCGCTTCCTCATACAGCGTTCCCATTCTCACGGAACATCTCATGCCGACTGCCCGAAGGCGTGCCCGGAATCTTTCCTTCGATTTATTTGTGGCCATTTTTCATTGAAAACTGGAGAGGAGTATTGTTAGGCTAACCTGGTTTCATTGAGTCGACTACCATCAGGGCTAAAATGTCCACTTCAGGGGCAGAAAGAATTGCCTGACTCAAAGTTTTATCTTGGAACTTTTTAAAGTCTGCCTTATTTTCATTTCACTTTCTTTTGTTTCAGCAAAATGCGATTCCAAAAACACCAAACACGACATATTTTGACAATATGTAACCAAAATAATAAAAACATTCTAATAATTAAAATTTAACCTAGGCCAAAATTTGAGCTTTGCTTTTTTGCTCTGGTGGTGTTAATTTCCAATCAATTCTTGTGCAATTTGAGGATATAATCACTATGTTATAGTACAATCAGGTGTGTAAAAATGGTAAACCTGCGTGCTATATTTCTATTCAAGCTATTTGAAAAACTATGTACATATTTTGTCCTCATAATACATGTATATGACGACAGTGACCCCGATAATACTCTAGAATGACCTCGTTGTTCACATTTTCGAGAAAACAATTTGCACATTTGCAAAAGTCGTTTTACATATTGGTGTACCTGCAATTTTCGAGTGTGCAATATCTCCAAAAATTTCAGATGGTTATCGTTGAAAATTACGCAATAGAAACGTCTCATCCGTCTGTCCTGTTTGCCAACGTGACAATACTAACCATTCGTATTGAAATGATTAGCAGACGGAATTATTTTCCTTTTGTCACCAGCTATAGGGGATATAATGCCCCAAAATTCTATTTGTGACTTAGGCTGGCTCTTGGAGAATAAATACATACCAATTTGTTGTCATGCAGTACAAAAATAAGAGAGATACGGACCGATTCTAGAGATGAAAGGCGCTATAACTAACAAAAAACGCTTACGCAATTAGCTTTTCTGTCACTTCATTATGCATTCAATTACTCCACCAGTAAGGGGAATACCACCTGAAACTGAACATAATGTTCATCCTGAGGACTGCGCGATTCTGTAAATATAAAGTTCGATCTGATATATAAAAAACTTATTGAATTATAATCGATTCAACGAAGGCCAAAATCGTCTCACGAAACCCCGAATCTATCGCAAATCTTGGCATAGCAGACGGAATTATCGCCCTTGACACCAGCTATATGGGATATAATGCCCCAACATTCTATTTGGTACTTAGGCTGGCTCTTGGAGAATGAATACATACCAAATTTGTTGCCATGCAGTACACAAATGAGAGAGATACGGACCGATTCTGGAGATGAAAGGGACTATAACTAACAAACAAACGCTTACGAAATTTGATTTTCTTTCCCTTTATTCTGCAACCAATATCTCCACCAGTAAGTGGAATATCACCTCAAATCGAATATTTTGTTCATCCTGAGGACTATGCGATTCTGTAAATATAACGTTCAGTCTGATATATGAAAAACTGATTGAACTATAATCGATTCAACGAAGGCCAAAATCGTCTCAGGAAACCCGAATCTATCGCAAATGTTGGCATTGCAGACGGAATTATCGCCCTTGTCACCAGCTATAGGGGATATAATGCCCCAAAATTCTATTTGTGACTTAGGCTGGCTCTTGGAGAATAAATACATACCAATTTGTTGTCATGCAGTACAAAAATAAGAGAGATACGGACCGATTCTAGAGATGAATGGCGCTATAACTAACAAAAAACGCTTACGCAATTAGCTTTTCTGTCACTTCATTATGCATACAATTACTCCACCAGTAAGGGTAATACCACCTGAAACTGAACATTATGTTCATCCTGAGGACTGTGCGATTCTGTAAATATAAAGTTCGGTCTGATATATAAAAAACTGATTGAATTATAATCGATTCAACGAAGGCCAAAATCGTCTCACGAAACCCCGAATCTATCGCAAATCTTGGCATAGCAGACGGAATTATCGCCCTTGTCACCAGCTATATGGGATATAATGCCCCAACATTCTATTTGGTACTTAGGCTGGCTCTTGGAGAATGAATACATACCAAATTTGTTGCCATGCAGTACACACATGAGAGAGATACGGACCGATTCTGGAGATGAAAGGGACTATAACTAACAAAAAAACGCTTACGAAATTTGATTTTCTTTTCCTTTATTCTGCATCCAACATCTCCACCAGTAAGGGGAATATCACCTCAAATCGAATATTATGTTCATCCTGAGGACTGTGCGATTCTTTAAATATAACGTTGGGCAACGGTTTGTTTTAAAGAATACATGCATTAGTTTTGAATCAAATGACGAGAGACGGACACACGTCAGAATTCCGATTTACCCTATTATTTGACAAAATCAGCATAAAAATAAAGGATTTTTCCCTCATAACTTCGTTAGTTTTTATTGTTCCATAAACAGTGTCCTGAAATGCTATTCAATTTCAGCGTATATTACTCGGAAATACTGTATATCTGAGATGAAAATTATGTAACTAAGTTTGTTAACTTTTATTATATCTGCTTGCCCTGGCAAAGAGGCTTCACCGAAATTCCTTTGTTGTCAACTGACTGTTGACCTCGAAACTGTTGCACATGTGCCATTGGGTAGAATTACCTACCAGCTATGTGTGTGTGTCAGCCTGACCCGTAGTACATGTGACGACGATTACATGTAGGCCAACACTCCATGCTTGTGTTACATTCATGCTAGGCTCCACTTGGCAAGTCTTGTCATTCGTTATAGATATACGCTGTTACAGTATTACAAACGAGTAATTATGATATTATTGAATTTATATGTATTAAGTATGTACCTTTCATGCTTTTTTGTTCCATTCCTATACAGAATGGTACTGCTGATGAATCCAGGTAATAATAACAGAGAGCGACATCAAAGCGAATTGGATGATAATACTGTGTCCTCAATCACTGGTATGTACACTAATTAATTAATAATCGATTCAACGAAGGCCAAAATCGTCTCAGGAAACCCCAAATCTATCGCAAATGTTGGCATAGTAGACGGAATTATTTTCCTTTCGTCACCAGCTATGGGGGATATAATGCCCCAAAATTCTATTTGTGACTTAGGCTGGCTCTTGGAGAATAAATACATACCAATTTGTTGTCATGCAGTACAAAAATAAGAGAGATACGGACCAATTCTAGAGATGAAAGGCGCTATAACTAACAAAAAACGCTTACGCAATTAGCTTTTCTGTCACTTCATTATGCATTCAATTACTCCACCAGTAAGGGGAATACCACCTGAAACTGAACATTATGTTCATCCTGAGGACTGCGCGATTCTGTAAATATAACGTTCGGTCTGATACATAAAAAACTTATTGAATTATAATCGATTCAACGAAGGCCAAAATCGTCTCACGAAACCCCGAATCTATCGCAAATCTTGGCATAGCAGACGGAATTATCGCCCTTGACACCAGCTATATGGGATATAATGCCCCAACATTCTATTTGGTACTTAGGCTGGCTCTTGGAGAATGAATACATACCAAATTTGTTGCCATGCAGTACACAAATGAGAGAGATACGGACCGATTCTGGAGATGAAAGGGACTATAACTAACAAACAAACGCTTACGAAATTTGATTTTCTTTCCCTTTATTCTGCAACCAATATCTCCACCAGTAAGTGGAATATCACCTCAAATCGAATATTATGTTCATCCTGAGGACTATGCGATTCTGTAAATATAACGTTGAGTCTGATATATGAAAAACTGATTGAACTATAATCGATTCAACGAAGGCCAAAATCGTCTCAGGAAACCCCGAATCTATCGCAAATGTTGGCATAGCAGACGGAATTATCGCCCTTGTCACCAGCTATAGGGGATATAATGCCCCAAAATTCTATTTGTGACTTAGGCTGGCTCTTGGAGAAGAAATACGTACCAAATTTGTTGTCATGCAGTACAAAAATAAGAGAGATACGGACCGATTCTAGAGATGAAAGGCGCTATAACTAACAAAAAACGCTTACGAAATTAGCTTTTCTGTCACTCCATTATGCATTCAATTTCTCCACCAGTAAGGGGAATATCACCTGAAACTGAATATTATGTTCATCCTGAGGACTGTGCGATTCTGTAAATATAACGTTCGGTCTGATATATAAAAAACTGATTGAATTATAATCGATTCAACGAAGGCCAAAATCGTCTCACGAAACCCCGAATCTATCGCAAATCGCTAAATGAATTCTGACACACTGCCGAATAATCAACAAAAATAATTACCAAAGTAGAATTAAAGGTTAGAATTAATTTTCCACTGCAGAAAAGGCTACATGCTGTAGGGTTGCAGCTGGCACCACCTATGCCAGCTGGGCAAGCAAATGCAGCATGCAACCCTTTCTGCTGCGTAACGTGGTGATCGCATGTGTGGCATCATCGCCAATATGTATTGCCTTACGCACTGCAGGCACATTCTGTGCCCGCAGGCCATAAGGAATGGCGGTGATGCCATACAGAAGCGTTTATCGCACAGGATCCAAAAGATTTGATTATCCATATTTCATGTGGTGAAGTACTGTTGAATCCCTGGGCTCATTGACTCGAGCTGTCGGTCGAGCTAAAACGTCCACTTCAGGGGCCGAGAACAATGCCTGACTCAAAGTTTTATCTTGGAACCATATAAAGTCAGTCTTTTCTTTTCAGTTTCTTTTGTTTCAGCAAATTGCGATTCTAAAAAGACCAAACACGACAGATTTCGGTTGTAATTAGCGAGAGTACGGTAAAATATTGTTAGTTATTACGTCCAAATTATGCCAGATAACGGTTTAAATTGCAGGTACACCAATATGTAAAAACACGCGACATCCAAACGCATGTTACTTGTTAAACATATATTGTACACTTTATGCCAATTTGTGCACGAGAGAGAAGAGAGAGAGAGAGAGAGAGAGAGGGAGAGAGAGAGAGTTCTATTCTATTTGTGACTTAGGCTGGCTCTTGGAGAATAAATACATACCAATTTGTTGTCATGCAGTACAAAAATAAGAGAGATACGGACCGATTCTAGAGATGAAAGGCGCTATAACTAACAAAAAACGCTTACGCAATTAGCTTTTCTGTCACTTCATTATGCATTCAATTACTCCACCAGTAAGGGGAATACCACCTGAAACTGAACATTATGTTCATCCTGAGGACTGCGCGATTCTGTAAATATAACGTTCGGTCTGATATATAAAAAACTGATTGAATTATAATCGATTCAACGAAGGCCAAAATCGTCTCACGAAACCCCGAATCTATCGCAAATCTTGGCATAGCAGACGGAATTATCGCCCTTGTCACCAGCTATAGGGGATATAATGCCCCAACATTCTATTTGTGACTTAGGCTGGCTCTTGGAGAAGAAATACGTACCAAATTTGTTGTCATGCAGTACAAAAATAAGAGAGATACGGACCGATTCTAGAGATGAAAGGCGCTATAACTAACAAAAAACGCTTACGCAATTAGCTTTTCTGTCACTTCATTATGCATTCAATTACTCCACCAGTAAGGGGAATACCACCTGAAACTGAACATTATGTTCATCCTGAGGACTGCGCGATTCTGTAAATATAACGTTCGGTCTGATATATAAAAAACTGATTGAATTATAATCGATTCAACGAAGGCCAAAATCGTCTCACGAAACCCCGAATCTATCGCAAATCTTGGCATAGCAGACGGAATTATCGCCCTTGTCACCAGCTATAGGGGATATAATGCCCCAACATTCTATTTGGGACATAGGCTGCCTCTTGGAGAATAAATACAAACCAAATTTGTTGCCATGCAGTACAAAAATGGGAGAGATACGGACCGATTCTGGAGATGAATGGGGCTATAACTAACAAACAAACTCTTACGAAATTTGATTTTCTTTCCCTTTATTCTGCAACCAATATCTCCACCAGTAAGGGGAATATCACCTCAAATCGAATATTATGTTCATCCTGAGGACTGTGCGATTCTGTAAATATAACGTTGAGTCTGATATATGAAAAACTGATTGAACTATAATCGATTCAACGAAGGCCAAAATCGTCTCAGGAAACCCCGAATCTATCGCAAATGTTGGCATAGCAGACGGAATTATCGCCCTTGTCACCAGCTATAGGGGATATAATGCCCCAACATTCTATTTGGGAAAAGAATTCGCGTTACACAGGGAGAAATCTGATGCAGAAAGAAGGCATAGGACAGCAAATTTTGTAAGCGTTTTTTGTCAGTTATAGCGCCTTTTACCTCTAGAATCCCTCCGTAACTCTCTTAGTTTGTAGTCCATTGCAACAAATTTGGTATGTATTTGTTCTGCAAGAGCCAGGCTTAGTGCCAAATATAATTTTGTTACCTAAAAACAATTATAACGAGTGACAGGAGCGATAACTCCGTCTCATTTCCCCAAAAATCGGATAAAATCGGGCATTCGAGAGCCAATTTTGGTCTTAGAGAATCCATCATAAATCTGTCATTTTTGCACATAACCGACTGAATGTTATATTTTCAGAATCGCACAGTCATAGGGATGAAGATAATGTAAGATTTGATGCCATAGTCACCTTATTGGCGGTGCAATTGGATGCAGAAAGAAGCCACTTATTGGTCGCTGAATTTAGAGAACGGGTCACTCCTGTAGCTCAAATCGCTGAATTTTGGCCTGATTTGAATCGATCATAATTCAATGAGTTTCACGAATATCAGATTAAACTGTATACTTTCACCATGACACAGTCCTAGAGATAACGATAATATTCGGTTTGAGGCGATATTCGCGTCACAAGCGGAGAAATCTGATGCAGAAGGCACAGGACAGCGAATTTTGTAAGCGTTTTTTGTCTGTTATAGCGCCTTTTACCTCTAGAATCCCTCCGTAACTCTCTTAGGTTGTATTCCATTGCAACAAATTTGGTATGTGTTTGTTCTGCAGGAGCCAGGCTTAGTGCCAAATATAATTTTGTTAACTAAAAACAATTATAACGAGTGGCAGGAGCGATAGCTCCGTCCCCTTTCCCCAAAAATCGGATAAAATCGGGCATTCGAGAGCCGATTTTGGCCTCATGGGAATCTAGTATAATTCTATCAGTTTTACACATATCAGACTGAATTATATATTTTCAGAATCGCACAGTCATGGGGATGAAGATAATATAAGGTTCGATGCAATATTCACCTTAATGGTGGTGCAGTTCGATGCAGAAAGAAGCCACGGATTAGTGACAAGCTCAATAAGGTATTCGAGAGCCGATTTTGGCCTTATGGGAATCTAGTATAATTCTATCAGTTTTACACATATCAGACTGAATTATATATTTTCAGAATCGCACAGTCATGGGGATGAAGATTATATAAGGTTCGATGCAATATTCACCTTACTGGTGGTGCAGTTCGCTGCAGAAAGAAGCCACGGATTAGTGACAAACGCATTAAGTTATTCGAGAGCCGATTTTGGCCACATGGGAATCTAGTATAATTCTATCAGTTTTACACATATCAGACTGAATTATATATTTTCAGAATCGCACAGTCATGGGGATGAAGATAGTATAAGGTTCGATGCAATATTCACCTTACTGGAGGTGCAATTGGATGCAGAAAGAAGCCACGGATTGGTGACAAACTCAATAAGGTGTTAGAGAGCCGATTTTGGCCTCATGGGAATCTAGTATAATTCTATCAGTTTTACACATATCAGACTGAATTATATATTTTCAGAATCGCACAGTCATGGGGATGAAGATAATATAACACCTGCAATTATTTTTAATCTAATGACGAGAAACGGACACCCGTCATATTTTCAACCCTACAATTTGGCCTTTGCTTTTTTGCTCTGCTGATGTTAATATTGAAGCAATTCTTCTCAAATTTCAAGATATAAGTACTATGTTTAGGTACAATCAAGTGTATATTTTTCCCATATATGTATAACACGATGAGATTTTGGTCGAAAACTTTTTGACCTCATTTTGAGGTCAAGCGACCCATTAATTTGGTCAATATATTATGATGAAGCGCTGGTTGAGGTTAGCCAGTACACGGACTGTTGCCCAACTGTCGCCACGAGGAGGCCCTCAACCTGACAGTCAAAAAAAAACTGCAGTCAATTAAGGACTGGCGGGTAAATCACTACCCGAAAAAATAATTTTGAATTAATTTGGACGATTTAATTTAATGGCCAATCACTGCCGAATAATCAACAAAAATAATTACCTAAGTAGAATTAAAGGTTAGAATTAATTTTCCACAGCAGAAAAGGCTACATGCTGTAAGGTTGCAGCTGGCACCACCTATTCCAGCTGGGCCAGCAAATACAGCATGCAACCCTTTCTGCTGCGTAACGTGGTGACCTCATATATGGCATCACCGCCACTATGTACTGCCTGACGCACTGGAGGCACATTCTGTGCCCGCAGGCCATAACGAGTGGCGGTGATGCCATACTGAAGCGTTTCTCGCACAGGATGCAAAAAAATTGATTGTCCATATTTCATGTGGTGAAGTACTGTTGAAACCCTGGGCTCATTGACTCGAGCTGTCGATCGAGCTAAAACGTCCACTTCAGGGGCCGAGAACAATGCCTGACTCAAAGTTTTATCTTGGAACCATATAAAGTCAGTCTTTTCTTTTCAGTTTCTTTTGTTTCAGCAAATTGCGATTCCAAAAAGACCAAACACGACATATTTCGGTTGTAATTAGCGAAAGTATGGTAAAATATTGTTAATTATTATATACGTCCAAATTATGCCAGATAACGGTTTAAATTGCAGGTATTGGTATATGTAAAACACGCGACGTCCAAACGCATGTTACTTGTTGAATGTCGGTTAACAATTCTTTGCACGCCAAAGGGTTAGAAAAGAGAATCCATCATAAATCTATCATTTTTGCACATATCCGACTGAATGTTATATTTTCAGAATCGCAGCTCAAAAACAATCACATGTCCTCCAGCTATTTGGCAACGGTTTGTTTTAAAGAATACGTGCATTAGTTTTGAATCAAATGACGAGATACGGACACACGTCAGAATTCCGATTTATTCTATTATTTGACAAAATCATCATAAAAATAAAGGATTTTTCCCTCATAATTTCGTTAGTTTTTATTATTTGGTAACGAATTTGGCATTCACCTGTTCCCTATCCACTGTACTATTGAATAGTGCAAGAAGATGTCCATAAACATACCCACTCTCCTGGTATGTTCTGACCATTAGTGCATTAGTTTTGAATCAAATGACGAGATACGGACACACGTCAGAATTCCGATTTATTCTATTATTTGACAAAATCATAATAAAAATAAAGGATTTTTCCCTCATAATTTCATTAGTTTTTATTATTTGGTAACGAATTTGGCATTCACCTGTTCCCTATCCACTGTACTATTGAATAAACATAACTTCGTTAGTTTTTATTATTTGGTAACGAATTTGGCATTCACCTGTTCCCTATCCACTGTACTATTGAATAAACATAACCAACTAGGTCAAATTCGACACAGAACGGGAACAAGATTCTTTGTTTTTGCCGTGACCCCAATTTTGCCAAGGTCAAGGTCAAGGTCAAGGTCATAGGTCAACACCAAGGTCAATGGGTCATCACATATCATAATTTTGCGATGGATCGATTGCTTGGATACTATATATCCAATATATTTCAAACTGCCCTATTTCTGTAGTTTGTTGGGGAGGGCATTTTTTAACGTCCAGTCAAAACGAGTGAAATTCAGTCCTGTTTTTGTAAGTCAAAAACGAGAAAAACAAATATATCTCGGTTACCAATAATTGTAGAGTATCAAAAATTTGAAATATTACATCGATCAATTTTTATGTAAAACTTAGCGAATCGAAATCTGATTTCATTTGTCGGTTTCTGGGATATAGTGCCAATCGGCACTTTCGGAACAAAGAATCTTCTCCCAGACCGACCAATGAAATCGCCCCCATATTGTATGGGGATGACCGACATGTTGTAATGATTTTATATGGGGATTACCGACATGTTGACCGTACTGTAATAACAGTGGGTGATTGGGGGATATGCAAATAAGGGCAGACTGGCCCAATTGGAATATACATGTAGATTGTTGCGTAATCACTCAGAAAAGCAGAAAGAGCATCTGCAGGCACCAGAAATGTGCAAAATCGTCACGCGGCGCATCTGAACGAATTCAGAATTTGAAGGTAAGTCATGCATGCAGATAGGTAAATACTGGTCTGTCCTACTAGGCTGCCATTTAATATGATCATATCACGCTTAAATCTCGTATATATAAGCGTAAAAGAACACGCATTGCCCCCAGCCGCAAAACATATGAGGGGTATAAAAAAATGCGGAAAGATTTTTTTTCCGCTGATTTCGGAGAACGAGATTGCTGGATTTGGGGCTGGATTTGAAGCAAAAAGAGCAAGTGTGAGGGATTTTTTATTTGAGGACGTGAGAGACCGACTCTTTCTTAGTACACTGCAAGAAATTCGACTCGAAAGCGTGTATATTAAGAGCAGGAGCGCCCGCTGAATTTCGGAACTTGACTCACCTCTCATGTCTCTTCACAAAGTCGGACTAGAGTCAAGCTCAAATTTCGGAGAACAAGACAGCTGAACTGGATTTGCTGCAAAAATAGCATGTGTAAGGGATTTTTTATTAGATGACGTGAAAGACCGACTCTCTCTTAGTACACTGCAAAAAATTCGACTCGAAAGCGTGTATATTAAGAGCAGGAGCGCCAGCTGAAATTCAGGATATGCAGCCAGTCGCTGCCCGGAGTGAACCCCATTGACCCCCATAGAGGCGCACGGAGAACGGAAAAGCCAGCGGGGAGCGAAGTCAGGCTGTTGAGCTTCATTAAAGTAGGGTAGTATAATAAATACGCCGGTACTCCAATCATAACCCCCAAAGGAACTGCCTGCGTCGATGCGTTGACGCGTTTGACGCCCACACTTAAAGCGTTGAAGCGTTTTTGACACTGAACGTTGACGGGCATCTGAACGTTCCAACGATCCAGGTCCCAAAAATAGAGAATGAAGATTTGACCTGAAGCGTTGAAGCATTCAGGCGTCTGACATCAAACGTGGCGATTGTGTGCTTGTTTGAAATGGTGGTTTACGGGCCCCTTGCCATGTACGTATTTCGCGGTCCATCACCGCGATGCTTACTCTTATTGATATTACATCTTTGTTGGTATCTTTATAAATACTATATTTCAAATCAATAGCAAATAGCGGTTGTCTGCATGAATGCATGCTGCTCGCTTTTGTAGCGCTCTAAACATCTATTTTTAGAAATGAGAAAATCTAAGAGTGCGTTCTGATTGGCTCATGCCTCATGTCTGGTGCATCTTCACGAGTCTAGGTAAATAGTGAATGCCCGCACAGGGTTTACCTGGACATTTTTGGTGATTCGAGTGAGTTCTTGAATCGTTGCCTCAATCTCAAACATTTCATCCCCCGAGGTTATTTTGAATTAGCATGTCGGGATCCCAAGCCGGCGGTTTTTGCCTTGACTCTCGATGTCGATTTCAGCTTGATATCAAAGTTATGCCAGCGATGTCACATCTCAAACCGTACAGCTAGTGGATTGGAATAATGAGCTAGCTGAACCTGTTCAATAATTGGTTTGATTTAGACGATACCCGTTGACCTTTTTTTTTTATCCAGAACTACCGTGTGCAACTAACCATGGCAATATATAAATACCCTAACAAATCCCGAGGATGGCCTGGTGGGCCACATGTCTCTCACGCTCCACACCTCTTATACGACACGATTTGCGTTTTCTATTCTACTCGTCGTACCGAAAGTGACACGATAACCCGTCCACATGCGAACTGAACATTGACACGTCAAAGTTAAAATCAAAAAACGAAAAACGGACAAGTCGAGGCAATTTTTCAATATTTGATTTTCATTTTTGCGCGAAGCAAAACGAAAAACGAAAATTGAAAAATTACTGTCAAATATCAATTTTCGTTTTTTGTTTTTGTAATCCAAGAATCAAAAATTGAAAATTGACGGTCAAATTTCAATTTTTGATTTTCAGAACACAAAAACAAAAAACGAAAATTGAAAATTGACGTTCAAATTTCAATTTTTGATTTTGAGATTACAGAAACAAAAAACGAAAATTGAAAATTGACGGTCAAATTTCAATTTTTGATTTTGAGAAACCAAAAACGAAAAACGAAAATTGAACTGTGCAAGGTTACACGGACCCCAACGCCAGTTCCCTCGTCTGTCTTCAAATAAAATTGATGTCATACAGAACTTCCAGGGTCATCCTTCATCCCGTTTCTGCTAATCAGCATTGCATGTGTCTGGTACCGTACAAGGACTTTTAGGAGAGAAGATACCGTAGTTAATTTTAATCAGATAGATTCGACTGAAAATGAAACCGTATGCCTACTTTGGTAGAACGCATTTCTTGGGAGTTTGGGAGAAACGAGACTACTTTCAACTATGTAACGCTCCTAAATGTCATAATTTTCTTTTGAAATACAAGAGATAGAAGCTTTCGATTCCGAGCTTTGCAACTTGATACTTCCCATTTTGCAAGACGAAAAGAGGGAATACGGGAGCAGTGTCCAGCTTCAGCTTTCCATCTTACTTTCAAATTACGTAAAGCTAGAATACGGGAGCAATGTAGAGCTTTCCATCTTTTTACTCAACATTTTGTGAGTTGGAATGCGAGAATACGAGAGCGATGTAGCGTTTTCCATCTTCCGACTATGAATTAAAAAAAAATGGAAATTGTTAAGTGTTACACGTGGAATGATCCGCAGAAGAAAATATACCGAATGTCAAGTTGAACCTTCGAACCTGTGTGGTGCCGGGCGAATTCCGGACGGTCACGGGCGACCCCCGTGCGGTTCCGGGCGGCACCCGGGCGGTCCCGGGCGGTGTTAATCAGGACCCTATACCGGTACTGAGAATATGTTGAGTTTAACATTACATCATTTGTGAGTGAGTGAGTGACTGAATAGAATTTAACGTCGCTTTCAACAATATTTCAGCTATATCGCAACGAACCAGTTTCAGACGTCATGAGCGTATACGGCAAGGTCTACCTGGGATATTTAGCATGAGCGGGATAAAAAAAATGTTGAAGTTTCTCATCCTCTCTCGATTGGCCCCTGAGCACACCCTGCATACAAAACGGCTGCTCCAACTTCCGCCGGCGGGTGAACTTCCGCTGGAGGGAAGGGCGTAAAAAATGGTAGGACAACTTGTTGATTTTTACGTTGATATGTCAGAACCATACCCTATCAACAATACCACATTGTCTCAGTCGTTAGATGGTACGTTTATTTAACTAGCTGACGTGTTTTTGAGAACGGGATAATTCTAAATAGACAATTACATCCATTAGAAGCGGAATCTAGAAACCTTTCTTAGAAAAACTACATCAAATATGCATTTTATCTAATTAATCAAGAATATACCTACGATCGTTGTGTTGAACGAGGTTGCCTTTTAATGGCAAGATAATATTTATATGTGAAAAAGAAGGATTTCGATGATTTTGAGACTCATGAATATGACCTGTGTGGAAGTGGTGATACAACATACGGCGGAGTGAGATCTGATTACCGCCGGAGTCAATAATAATATGATACAGTTACCGCCGGAGTATCTAACAGGCACGGCGGGGCGGGGGAAGGGGCTACGGGGGCTGAAGCCCCCCAATAATTTGAACAGGAAAAAATAAATAAACACTACACTAAAGTTTTGATAGTTTTCCAGAGAGAATGGCAAATGTAATGCGGTATAAGGCCTACTATTATCAGAATGCAGCAGAACGCAGCGTTTTGCATTTGTAAATTCGACAATTTTCTAGGCTGCCCGTCTGTATAAGTCTTATGAGCGTCTCAAAAATAAAACATGAAGGCTGAACCGAAAGTGTTGGATATCTTAACGTTTTAAGAAATGGACAGGCCATGCAATAAAAAACTTAACAGTCGGGATTGAACACCTTTCACCTAAAGGGCGTCAGAAGCCATGGCCGTACCGCTTTTGCCCAATAAACAAAAATATGAAAGAAAGAAAAAACAAAAAACGAAGAAAGAAAGAAATAAACACAAAATGAAAAGCAAACGAACTATGCAGTTTTGATAGCTTCCAAGTGGAAGAAGACTTTGATCGATCCAGAGCGCCAGTGAATTTGTTAGCGGCTCTGAGCACCGACCGTGAATAAGTAACATGTGCGTTCATATGCATGATGCCGTTTGATGTTCACGTTATTTTATCAACGAAACAGAAAATTAGTTTTCTTCATTTACGCCCCCTCCCCCCTTGTTCGTTTTTTGCTTGTATCTCCGGAACGACAAAAGATTGAGAGCTGAAACTCCGTGATTTTTCCGATTATCATATTGGGGTCATTTTCAGGCTATTCGCATGATCCCCCGAGAAGAGGATCATGGGTAAATTCAAAATGGCGGACATGAGGGATACCAGAAAAGTTATGTTTTCGCCCCATTTCTTCAAAAATTACACAAAAATTCGCATATTGATTCAACGCGATTCTATGCATTTTACTGAAACCATTTGTCTGAAACCAGAAAACATCCCCTGATTTTTCCCGCTCCCTCGGTCCCTTCCCCAATTAACCCTACTAGTCCTGGGGGAGGGGGTGCCAAAATGCCCCCCCCCCCCAACAAACTTTCTGTGATATCTCCGGAACGCCAAAAAATGAAGAGCAGAAACTTCGTCACGTTATAGGTTATAATTACTATCAATTTGAGCCTATTTGCATAACCTCACGAGCAGAGGATCATGGCAGTGATGTAAGTCTTCCGGTTTTTGCCGGAAATCCGGTTTTTTGTTGAAACTTGGGAAAAATTCCGTTTTTATAGAAATTTAGATTCTCGTCCGGTTTTATCAGGAAAGTGATACTTGATGTCGACTAAATCGATATTTGAGCGTTCAAAACGCATTTTTTACCTGATCTTGATAAAGTATGTATTGTTACCATTTTTGATCCTCAAAATTGGATCCCGATCGTCTCTAGCGAAGAACCGACGTAGTCGCCATTTTTATAATGATTTGTCCGCCACGTGATACGGGAGACAACTCGGGAGACAACTCGAGTTGTCTCCCCTGTAGTACTGGCGCTCAAATCGCTAGCAGCCGAAACTATTATGGGATATTGCGTGGCGTGTCTGAAGTGAAAATTGAAGTGAAAATCATGAGCGTGTTACATCGCAGTGCCGACATAGACGTCAATGAGGTGGATAAGAGTATCAAAAATAAGTTTCGTTGGTCATGGCTGGAGGACAAAGACTGTCACGGGGATCACCTTTCAGACTACATAAGGAAACTCAATTTGCCAGGTTTGGCTGAATGTACCATTTGTAATGATAGAGTACGTTACGGCAGCTCAGGAATTTTTTTTTTTACAAGCTCACGCAAAATCGGCAAAGCATCTGTCAAGACGCAAAAATAAACTGTCAAACCAGACACTGCCTGTATTATTTACAGCAACAAAATCCATACAGGAGTCTCTGAATAAATTTACAGAAATTAATTTTCAAAATAAGTTTGCTTATTTCAGAATCAGAATGAGGGTGTATTATGAAACAGGTTTTGCTTGAAAAAAACCCACAAAAAACGTAGTGGCTTGCCAATCATATTTTCTTATTTTATTTGCCAGAAATTGGCTCGAATGCATCTCCAGCCATCTAGGACCCCAGAGCTTCCAGGGGCCTAGGCGGCCCCTGGACCCCGGCCTAAAGTGCTAGGATAGTATTTTCAGGTTTTTTGACAAAAGTCCACTTACATCACTGTCATGGGTAAATTCAAAATGGTAGCCATGTGGGGTACCAGAAAAAGTGACGTTTTCGTCATATTTCTTCAAAATTTTTACTTTTCTGTATAGAAAAGTGGGCAAAACTTATTTTATTTCATACCAGATTATTATTTACTAATTTATCATGCAGTTTTTGCGAAGAAAATACAAAGTAAAAAATTCGAAGATTTTTACCAAAAATCGTCCAAAAATGCTTTAGAAACTGAAGTCTGTGATGTCATCATGGCGGCCATCTTGGATTTTTTTTTACATTTTCTTGTAGAGGTTGACCCAAAGATATAGTGTGGTAAGTTTCAGCCCTCTAGCCTTAGAGATAGCGAAACCCCAGGCTGCGGTACATCCCAAATCGCCCAGGCCAGGTAGGGTTAATCCAAAACAAGTCGAAAATAGGCTGTACTGTCTAGAAAGCGCAATTTTAAATCTAGATTTAAGAATATCCCCGACTTACTGGAGAGAAGAAAGTTAGTTCCGTTAGTTACAAGCGTCTAGTCCGTCGTTCATAATCCAGCCGTCGTCCATTAGAGAATATCCGCGACCATAATCCAAAGACCTATTCCATATTCCATATAACAGATAATCGCTATATAAATGACGCAGTAAAGGATATATATCCACCTTCACTGGATTTGAAGGAAACTACAGATAGCCCTAGAGGCACATCTTATTTAGATCTCTATCTCTATAAAAATGAAGCGGGCATTCTCTCTCGTCGACTTTATGACAAAAGAGATGATTACAATTTCGACATCGTAAACTATCCCTTTTTGGATAGTAATATTCCAATGGGACCTGCATATGGCGTATACATATCTCGCTTAGTAGCATTTGCTAGATCCTGTGTTAAATGTGATGATTTTAACCAACGTCACAAAACATTGTTGCAGAAACTTATAAAACAGGGCTATTCGACCAAGCGCCTCCACTCAAAGTTTCTCAAATTTGGCGATACATATCGCATGCTCATAGCAAAATACGAACGTAGCGTGCAAGATCTATGGCGCTAGGTTTCGTAACTTGTGTCTAATTCCGCTTAACCCGGGGCTAGGGGCCGTATGAACCCATGTACTTCAAGATCCTCATGGTACTCATATGAACAGTCACAATCAAAGCGAGACTGAGATACATCATTCTTTAGATGACGACTTTACAACGAATATTATGGATTAAGAATACTGATCAGCGATACGGATTTGATATTTTTGGAACATCATGATGTCTTGCCGGCATCATTGAAAACTGTTGACCGCTTCTCTCTTGCAGGAAACAAGCTTATGTTTATGTATACTATGATTGTCTTTTTGAATTTGGTGCTAATACTGTTATATGGAATATGAAATAGGTCTTTGGATTATGGACGCGGATATTCTCTAATGGACGACGGCTGGATTATGAATGATGGACTAGACGCTTGTAATTAGCACCAAAGTCCAAATATTCGGTCAAAATGCGACAGGACCCTATTTACTAAATATAAGTATAAAAATCTCAGTACAGACCATAAAAAGTGATTAATTCCATTTCAAAAACCATTCTAATTTTTGTTGTATATCAGTCTAAAAAATACAGTTCTCGAAAGTGGGAAATAGCTGTCAAAATGCCAGAACGCGCCTTTTCACGTTGAGATATTCAAAAAAGAATTCCAGGAACCCTCCCAGAAAAACACAAAAACTATCCAAATACGAGCGAGGTTTTGAATAAATTTATTTGAAAAAAAACATAATATAGCAACAGTACAGATTTTACATATAGCGATAATTGAGAGATGATTTGCGATTTTATCCACCGGGAATTGGTCAGAATGCGTCTCCGGCTGCCTAGAACCCCAGAGCTTCCGGGGCCTAGCCGGTCCCCAGTCTAACTAAAATCAGACCCAATATAATCACAGGGTCTAACCAAATCCTATCTTTATTACTTAATTTTTCCATGAATCGTGTAGTTTAAACAACTCAATAAACTCAGAAATGGTTATCTATCACGGTACTTCTTGTTCAGAAACGCTTATTGGTGCTCTAAATAGATGCTCTCATTAACAGTGTTTGAGGATTATCCGATACCTAGACTGTATCTGACGGATACACATTCGCAACATTCTCACGGCTGTATATCTCATACTGCCAGAAATTTGGTTGTTTCACCGACAGTTTAGGGGATTACACAGGGGAGAATGATTCGCCAAAGAGACCGGAAAATTACAATGCTGACGAGAACGCCTAGGCCAATACACGAGTTGGCACGATGGGCGTAAATGTCGAGGATAAAATTAGTGATGATCATGGCTATGTCTGCATGGTTAACATATAGTAAAGTGGCCTGATCGTGTACATAGACAAACGCAATTGGAGATTAGATCCTCCGGCGGTAATTATATCTTCGAGACATGTTCCTCCGGCGGTATTTGTATCATATACGAACATGCATGGGCTAGAAAATCTAACATTGACCGAAGTACATTGAACTATTTGAAACTACAAGCTATCAGCCTGCTGTTAAGGAACTATTCTTCATATATCTATAACCTATTTGGCGAAGGATACAAAGATAGATGATTTTTTAAGCATCTATTCACTGTTATGTTGCAATCTAGCTCTTAATGTCAGATAAAATGAATTGTAATTAAAAAATAATACAAAGACGAGTTGAAAATTTCACACGAATTGCTAAAGCGTCCCCTTGAGAACATTTTCTCATTCAATTTTCGAGTAGTAAATACGTGAAAACTACCAAAACAATGAAAAATCTGAACTTACTTAGCTTCTCAAATTTTTAATTTCCCTCCGGCGGAAGTTCACCCTCCGGCGGAAGTTGGAGCAGCCGTTTGGTATGCAGGGTGTGCTGAGGATACTCAAGAAATTAAGGGGTTATGAAAGGACGTGCAAGTCATTACGGTTTATTTGAAGTTACCGTACATAGCCTTCCTTGCCCCCCCCCCCCCCTACATATTATTGGCAAAGTACGGATTCCATGAAAAAAATATTCTTTCCGTGTGCTGGAAAATAATGAAACCGTGATTTTAGTAGATCATCGTCGAAAGAGATCCTATATCTTCTGGCTCGTGTTTATTGTCTTAATCATATTTATCATATTAAAACATTCTGCAGTCCGAAGCCGCAGTGTCTGCGTAGAAGTGTACATGCGGCGAGCTCTCTTGTGTAGGAGGTGAAATTTTCACCTAATGAATATGCACGACAGCCATTTGCGTACACTTCGCCATCCATAAGTCTACCGCGTATAGATGACCGAGATGGTTACAGGTTGGCACGACACCTAATGAATATGCATGATATAGGGAATGAACACAACGCAGTGCGAGGAACTGGGTTTATGCGTAGCCATGTTCCTATCAATAACCTTCGGATGATAGTCACACCTGGCGTTCATTCATCTCCTTGTGCTTTTACCCGTACCGTATAAAAGTTCATTTTGATGCTCCTTACCTGTTATTTTCGGGAAGCTAATACCTTCTTGTCCACGCTTGTCGCTTTTATTAAATTTTCCGGCGGGGGTGATCAGCTGTGCCAGAGCCGTTTTCACATCGACCCTGACTTGCCCCATGTTACGATAGACGCCATCTTGCGTGTATTTGGCCCACTACGCATGCGCAGTTATACAAAATGGCGTCTGCCGTAACATGGGGCAAGTCGGGGTCGATGTGAAAACGGCTCTTGCACAGCTGATCACCCCCACCGGAAAATTTAATAAAAGCGACAAGCGTGGACAAGAAGGAATTAGCTTCCCGAAAATAGCAGGTAAGGAGCATCAAAATGAACTTTTATACGGTACAGGTAAAAGCACAAGGAGATGAATGAACGCCAGGTGTGACTATCATCCGAAGGTTATTGATAGGAACAGTTGTGGCTAGGTTTATGCGTTGTTTGCTGTGGTCGCCATCTTAATTAAAGTGTGATTGAGACAAGCTCCAGTTTCTATGAATTCTTTTACTCTCCCACAGGTATGTATGTTCTCGTACTACGTTAGTTAAATACATGAACGGTAGCATGATGTGTACGTTAATCTCACCGTAAATATGTTTTGATGCACCAGCTGAGATCCACATGTTACTTACATATGTGCATCTCAAATTGCCACTAACTTCACGGTATGTATCCAAACAGATCTCTACCAGTGCAAACGATCTCTACCATCTGCACAACGATCTCCACCAGCGAATATTACGGGTTTACGAGCAGTGGTATGTACCAATTTTAGCTTGATGAAGATGATCTCAACACTCTTAAAATGAAAGCGTGTTATTTAACATTATTAATGTCCGAGGTGTTACACCATCATATAAACTGTTATATTTGTAACACTCTCAGAAAGTGTTGAAAAAATATCTAACATTATGGTACACTTTACTAGGCTGAATTTAACACTTGTATAGTGTTGTATTGCTCATCATATTGGAATATAATGTGGGATATAAAACTCTTTTTTTTTCAACGATTTTTGTCAATTCTCGGACATTTATAGTGTTACATATAACAATTTCAATTTAACACTTTCTGAGAGTGGCAACGTTGTCGAGTCCAGTGGCCAACCCTAGATTTTGTGGTGTGAATAGCGGGGGTGTTGATCAGTAGAACTTAAATAAATTAAATTAGATTTTTCTGTATATACCCGCGAATATCACCACGTCACAGGTGTTTTTGCCAAAATCACGGAAAATACATGTTCTGCGCATGCAGCAAGGCAAGGAATTCAAAGCATAGGCCTACAGATATATCCGCATGCATTGTGTTTTTATTGGATCATAAACACACCGGAAAGTCGATAATAAATGAATAAATTTTATATGACTTTACATTTAATTCAAATGTATGGCGTTGAAAACTGCATTTTAAGACTACGAAACAATCTCCAAACTCGGAAACCATCATGTGAGCTATGCTGATATTTTGAATACTGTTTCCCCGTCATGCGATCTTTTTATCATCGAATAAAAAGTGTGGGTCTTCGACCCACTTTTTTATGTAAAAAACTTTGAGTGTTCCTATTTCCATAGTTTTCGCGACGTCATTAACTCCCCTGATAACATCTTTCATCGGAAAGATGAAATGTCCTAAAATAATTGTGTTACGGCAACAGAAAATATATGTACACAATATGTGAAAGTTCTACCTGGATCGCTTTATGATTACGTATAATTATGACATGAAATTGGAATCCGTGTCATGTGCTATTTCCTGAAAAAAAAGGATCTAAATCGAGTCATTTTATTTTTTCGATTTCAACGGCACCACGTATAGGCCAAAATGCCGCCTTATCGTATCATCTTTTTTTTTCAATTTCAAATCGCCTTTATTTGTGTACCGGTCAATGTATCTTTTTGCCAAAAGCATCAGCGTGTTGATAGCACATTGTTCTTTTCTCCCAACATAATCATGTTAGGGAGACCCTTATCAATAAATATATATGAAAATCAATAAAGACAAAATCATATTGCCATGTTTGAGCGATCCCGCTCTATAAAATGTAGGAAAAAAGGGGCGTTTTGGCTCAATAACTTTGATTCCTTCGAAACCAATGCTCCAAAACTTCAGGCGCATTAATCTATCTATTGTTCCACGTCCTAATATGCCATTTAAGAACCAGTCAATGTTGTTTCAGTAGCGTGACAGATATTTGGCCTATTAAATTAGATAAATAACAAGTTACTTTTAGCAAACGACCGCTTTTATCTCCATTTTAGAGAGCGAGATCGACCTAACATGGTAATATGATTTTGTCTCTATTGATTTCCCTTGTAGACCCATTGGTTTCAGCTTATAAATCTCCCAGAGTAGGCCTATCCCAACACTGTAAGCGCTGATAGAGATCGTTGTCAACTTCAACAGAGAAAAACATGCATATCACAAACTCATGGTAGAGATCGTTGTAAAATGAATAGTGATTTTGTTTGAAATTCTTCTCCCAATCAAACAGGACGACTTTGAGGCTTAATTATTTCAGTTACTTGAACAATAAGCCATACTTAAAGGGACGAACACAGCTGGTGTACAGTCAGATATGCCCTAAAATAGACCATTCTTTGATGATGGAGTCGATTCTCCTAATCGGCATAGCAATCCTGTGTCCCAAATTGAAAAATAACGAAAAGACATCAGGTTTTAGCTTGCACGTGCTATAAATCTAGATACTCATATGGGTACGCTGTGCTATTTGGTTTACAGACCTTTTCGGTGCTTGGCTGATTATTTTGCCTTGACCGGTCATGCTCCTCTCGAACATCTAACAATTTATCGCTTCACGCACCGGTAGAGATAATTTCATTACGGGTAGAGATCGTTTGCACTGATAGAGATCTGTTTGGATACATACCGTGAACTTGGTTGATCAATTTTGAGTAAAATACTGTCTGTTCTGATTGAGTTTGAATGTCATTATGCCACCTATAAATTATAGTAATATTTCGCATGGTAAACTCAGCGTGTTAGTGGCATTTAGTTGTAAACCGGGTTTCAATTTGAACTTTACCCGCCAAGTTATATTCAAGGGCAGATAACCCGAATACATTGTATGAACCTACTAAAGTTCCGACAGAGTATTGCCCCTTCTATCAAGTAATGGGCAAGTGACTCGAAAGGCCCAAATGATTATTAATTCAGCTGAAATATGGTAAATTCATTATTTTGAATCTGATTTTGCAATTGAATGAGTTATTTCACTACAGTAAATTGGAAATGTGGTTCTTTTAATGAGATAATTAGTCTGACATAAGATTTAGCAGAATTTTCCTTGGATTGAACTTTAATATGAAGTTATTAGTGAAACAAGATTACGGAAGTTTAATTCAATAGTATTAATAGAAATAGTGTGATTTCCTGGAAAATTAATTAATTTCATACAGTATCGGGTAAAATCAAGTTACACTATTAGCCGATATGTGATGTTAAATATAACAGATAAACTAAAGAGATGTTAATCCATTGTGTTAACAATGTTGTCTTCTGAACAAATGATTTAACATGGTACATGTATATTGTTTCTGTAACGAATCACATTCATTCAAGTTCATGTTTTAATTCATCGTTATTAAGTTGAACTATTGTTATTTTCTGAAGGAAATAATGAACTCAACACACTGTAAAGACAACAAATCCAGTTTATTCCATAAACTTTACTGTAATATTAAATCCATCAGCTGAGATGGATGAGATTACAGATAGCAAAACATATGCTGAGATTACAGATAGCAAAACATATGCTAAAGTGATATCATGTATTGGTATGAAATTCCCTAGACAAGTCAACAGATAACAACAAGGTTGTTTGCTGTGGTCGCCATCTTAATTGAAGTGTGATTGAGACGAGCTCCAGTTTTTATTAATTCTTTTACTGTCCCACAGAATTCCGTTTTACAGTACCATTTGATGTTGCCGACGATGTAACATTATGTATTGGTACATATTGTTGACGGCTGACGGTACATTGTGATTTACATTCTTCGGAGTTCCAATGTTTGTTTGAGGGTAAGAATAGCCATCTTCGGTATATTGTACCATTTTAAAATGGACCATATTGTAACATTAAAAATTGTGGAAAATAGAAAGAACTCTTTTTTAATCGGAGGTAAAGATGGTCGTCGGTGTCGAGTTACGTGCGCGTCCACTTTCAAATCGGTCTTTTCATTTGCGTACACTTCGCCATCCATAAGATGGCTTGCTAATCGTGTGTCTCCATTATCGCGGAGCGATATCCGGTGTTTTAACGGATTCTGTTCGGCCTTCATCTGGCGGAGAACAGACTCGAAAACTCTGATAAATTACAGGTTTCCATACATACCCAGGAAACAGATATTGCCTGGGCTTACAAAATATATAGGTATGAATAACTTTTGTATCATCCAAGAGGTGTGGTAGGTCTGTAATTATGAACAAGTAGATCATCACATGACTAGAAAATGGTGGGTTACGTTGGGGTTACGTTGGTAGACTTTAGCTGATTGGCTGACAAAGTCACGTGGTATTGACAAATCGTTTTATTTCATATTTTGGAAGTCCGATGTCGGTGCTGCAGGGGGTAATGCTGATTCAAAGACTTGTACCGTGCGCTCGAGATGTCAAGCTCTAACAAAAACAGATTATTTCATTAAAAAAACCAACAGGAATGAATTGAAAAAGGCGACTGGGTTCGTTGCGGTTTTGCTTGGGCGGCTGGGTTTTGTCAGAGTTTTCTCCCTTGAAAGCGATCTCTGACTAATAGTTTCATTTCATCGGCAGGTTCATTTTGGCATTATTCAGTACATCTGACCTATTTTATTATATTTTCGGATGGCAGGGCCCCTTATGCGCACATACTAGCTTCATTTGGGTAGGCCTACATATTGCCTTCATTTGGGTACATATTGCCTTCATAAAATGACTTACATTTGGGTTCACTTGGGTAATTCTATGGACCGGAAGAAGTTCCGATCTACGAAGGCAAAGTCAGGAACAGAAAACGTAGCCTACCAACAACAACATGCACTGTCTGTGACATGTGACGATCCGCCCGAATGAAGGTTTAATTTGTCAGACTACCCGGTCGTACAGTACTTCCTGTAGATTACACTCGCTATGACAGGCAGAACGAGGTAAATAATTCCATGACTATAATTTATTGTTGTTGTGTAAAATGGGAGGTGGGGGGGGGGGGGGGGTTATGAATGGTAATAAGTTTTAGCTTCAAATTGATAAGTTTTAGTTTCTGAGAACGAAACATTTATGGATTGAGAACATCGTATGAGAAATAAAATTTGCACAAGAACACTAAAATACCCAATTTCTTGACTGAAATGATACCCAATTTCTTGACTGAGAAATCAAGGTTGACTGTGAGGCCCATCTAATGGAGAAGAGGCTGGAGATTTACAATATCTTACGCCCAAAAGAACCTACAGTTGGCATGGGCGAGTACCCTTTGAATCCTTAGCTACATGTATATTTCATAAGAAAGGAAACATTTAGATTTTTTTTCTCGAGGCAACTGGCTTGGACCTGATCGTCCCTGAAGTACACCTCTCCTCTCCCCCCCCCCCCCACCACAAGAAGTTAGCTGAAACATATCCCTATAGAATAGTAGCAACATGGATGAAGGGAGAGGAATCTGGTTGGTATCCAGGCAATTCACCCACCAACCGATTCACCCACCAACCGATTCACCCACAACCAATTCACCCACAACTTCAGGTCGATTCACCCACAGTCGCAATGTTGGTTTATTCAACATATTTAATGGATGTATACGTTATCGTTGCAAATGCAGTTTGAGGGTAATACTATTAAAACAACACAGTACGGTACCGGGTATTTGATAAAAAGAATCTTTCTGTTGGATACTATTCTAATATGTGAAATATGTGAGAATATATAGTCCTGTCCATTTCATATATTCTCAAGGCTCAAAATTAGCATTGCACACATGCACAAATGCATGTATTTTTTCCACGGTGCACGTAAGTTTAGATCGTCAGCTGCACAGCGTGCATGTAGCTGCATTTGCAAACAAAGTGTTGAAAAATGGACCATCGATCATGATGACTATAACTTATGGCGGACTGCCAATTGTCTTGAAAATTTTGCTAGGAAATGTCCAAGCTACATGTGTGTAACGTGTACGAGCAGGACCAGTCGTTGTGTTTACGAGAAAACGAATCAATAACCGGGATTGCCCACTGGCATTCTGGCCGTCACCGTCGTTAACCCCTTCACTAGTAGAGATCCGGGGCTCGAAGAGATGATCACAACCCTACAAGGATGACTGACGCTAATGTAAAGGTCAGCGTAGAACCGCGTGGCTTAGACAGAATGTCTAAGGATATGTAACGTTATGATATTTACATATATGTACAGACACTAGGGGAGTGTATGCAAATAAACTTGATGTATATATACACGTGATGTGAGAGGGTGTGTGCACACAAGTTAACGGATACGCACACCCAGTATGTGCATACAAGGTTAACAAATACGTACCCCTGAGAGAGTGTGTGCATATAAGGTTAACGGATACGTACCCCTGAGAGAGTGTGTGCATATAAAGTTAACGGATACGTACCCCTGATGTATATGTGGCCAATAGAAGAGAATGTGTGCAGTTTAAGCTTGATGTTATATGGCAATATTATATATATGAGGGGGTGTATGTATATAGTTTTATAGTTATATGTAGTGCTTTAAATTGGTATGGGCACGCGATAAGGGCGGCCTGGTTGCTGGCCCTTCTCTTCCGTCGTTGGAATGTTACGGATGTAACGCTGTCTCCAGGGATGGCACCCCGTGGTTGGAACGTTAAGGATATAACGCCCTCTCCATATACGACACTCAGTCGTTGAGACGTCAAGGCCCGTTGGATTGTTACGGCGGTAACGTTCTCCCCGATATACATGTATATATACCCTCAGGCGTTGGAACGTCACGGCGGTGACGCTCTCTCCAGATATGGCACCCAGTCGCTGAAACGTCACGGCCCGTTGGAATGTTACACGGTAACGCTCTCTCCAGATACGACACCCAGTCGTTGGGACGTCACGGCGGTGACGCTCTCTCCAGAGACGTGGCAACCCGGCGTGTTCTTCACCCCCAGTCGTCGGAGCCTGACCCTAACTTGTCAGCTCACCAATCTGCTTCCCGCACAGGTAAGTATAGCCCGGCGTCTCAACCCTTACGACTGCTTCGATCCGTCTATAGACACGCCTGTGACTACACAACTTCACGACGATCTCTCAGGTAAGAATCACGCACCACTCACTCTCCGTGACCGTCAGGACAATTACTTGGGTATATATTGTATTACCATTTCATCTGGTACCGATAAAACATCATTACTGTATGTCAACTGTCGTTGGCGACCCTCTGCGACCCGGTCGCAGATTTCTGCGACCTCCTGCGACCCTCGGCGACCCGGTCGCAGATTTCTCCAATTCCACCGTGTATCGGCGTTTCTCGGGGAAGAAGTCCGTCTGTGCTGTGCCTTGTCTTTTCTTTACTGTCTGTAACTTGCATCTTGTCTTTGACCCTGTCTGTTCTTACTGGCTGTAATCTGTGCCTTGGCTTGACTGTACAGTCTCTAAGTCTTGTTATGACTTTTACATCGGTAAAACGAAGCCTGCCTGCACCGTATCTTGTCTTTTTCTGTGTTGTCTGTGCTCTGTGTATCTTTCTTTAATGTGTGATAAATACACATATCCTTCTTGTGGGATCTGTGTTCTGTAGCTTTCTTGACTGTATAATCTGTGATCTGTATGTCTGGACTTGTACTGTACTGTTTATGATCTGTGTGTCTTGATTTGCTTGTAATGTGTGATAAATACACATATCCTTCTTGTGGGATCTGTGTTCTGTATCTTTCTTGACTGTATAACCTGTGATCTGTATGTCTGGACTTGTACTGTACTGTTTATGATCTGTGTGTCTTGATTTGCTTGTAATGTGTGATAAATACACATATCCTTCTTGTGGAATCTGTGTTCTGTATCTTTCTTGTGTGATCTGTGAGCTGTATCTGTAACTTGTCTATTGCCAGCTATACGCCGTCTGTGTAACTGTCTGCGACCTTTCTTGCTCCCAAAGCGTCCGGCCCAGTTTATCGATGTTTCCCGACGAAAACGGCTTCTCCCCTTACCAAAAATTCTTGTAAGAGCTTACAAGAAAGTGTCCTGTAAGATCTTGTAGGACAGTATTGTAAGATTTTGGCACTTTTCTTGTAAGACTGTCCTACAGGATCTTAAAAGATCCTACAAGACTGTCCTACAGGATCTTACAAGACTGTACTACAGGATCTTACAAGATCCTACAAGACTGTACTACAGGATCTTACAAGATCGTCCTTCAAGATCTTACAAGATCCTACAAGACTGTCCTACAGGATCTTACAAGATCGTCCTTCAGGATCCTACAAGATCTTACAAGACTGTCATACAGGACCTTACAAGACTGTCCTGCAGGATCTTACAAGATCCTACAAGACTGTCCTACAGGATCTCACAAGACCGTGCTTCAGGATCCTACAGGGTTGTCCTACAGGGCTGTCATTTGTGTCAATTAACGCAGATAGAATAATGCTGGATGGTTGTGCAGGATTGTCCAATATACTGCAGGCTTACGATGAAACGTTTCGTGTCGAATGAGATAGTCAGCATAACAAATTATATGCATTCATTTCATACATTTTATTGTATAAAACAGAAACGTATAGACAGCTATACACACAAAACAGAAACGTATATACAGCTATACACACAAGGGATTATTATGTTGTCATGTCATACATTTTATTATATAAAATAGAAACATTTATAGGGAAGAGCAACCAGCACATGCACGTAGCATCCAAAGTCCAAGGCATCCATGTTTTTCTCAACAGATCAAGTGTCTTTTATAACTTTTTAGCTCCCCATACAATTTTGATTTCATCGCGTCCAAAATCACCTTGCTGATAAAAAATGAAAAGTCATCAAATTAGCAAAGAAATTGTTATCAAGTTATCAATGTGTCAAGTTATCCTGAAACTATTCAGAGGTTATCCTCATAATTTAAATGGGTAGAATGGTAAAAAATTGTTGTGACATTAGCGAAAAAGTATGATTAGAGAAATCTTAGAAATATTACACTACATTCAACTAGTGAAAGTGACGATAACCAGGATGATTTGCATTGAAATATCATAGAAATGTGATGTTATTGTTATTGGTGTGCCCTCTGCAAAAACCGAACATGTGCCACTCACTGAATAAAGATTATTTGGGTCCAGTAGCACCACGGTCATTCAAGTCATTTGTTATTTATGTAAAATATACATTCTTGAATGCATGTTATGAGTATTATAAAGCAATATAAATTATGATACTTAAGCAGTATTCATGGATTTGAAGCAAAATATTTTGAAGCACTTGGGATCCAGAATTATGGATCAACACTAAATGAAAACGCAATCACAATTGGAAAAAATATTGAGAATGTACACTAATATGATTTTAACAATGTTCGTCATCCGGTTGTATTGGTTATGTAATATTGCCTGATGCTATTTCCTCTTTGGCGAAGAAGTAATTCAACAATAGACGCTGCATGATTTCCATGATCACATGTCTGCTTCGAGTCGATGAAATCTGCGCCTCGAACATGTCGGATTGGTTGCATCTGAGGAGAAAAAAATTGTTTAAAGCGTTTTAAATGAAATGAATGAATGAAATGTTCTCATTTTTCAAGATGTGGGTACAGATGTACAATTGAATTATGCAGCAATCCTTAGCCTTGGTCAAGAATAGTGCAATAAATAGACAATTAAAATATAGCCTGTTATCATGGTTATGGTGATAGGAAATCTAATCATAATTTATCCTGCTTTTCCTGGTCACATTTTTATCATAGCAAATATCGGTTATGCCAACAGTGTATCTGTTATCAATTTATTTTAATAAATATTCCTTTGCGATTTCATCAGAACTTTGGAATGGAAATATTCTCAAATCTTCTGGAAATATAAGCAGGAAACGATAAACATTTCAAAACAACAAGTGAGGATGTCAACTGATTTATTGAGAGCTAACATTCCCCCCCCCCCCCACCAAACTTCCTAGCAAGTTAAATCCTACAGTTTGACATGAACTGGAAATACACAAGCAGTGGTGTTATACAACCTATATATCTCACCCTCCGGGGGATTTCCTCCAGGTGCATGGCCAATCTTCACATGAGGTCCCCAAGCCTGGGCTTTTCTAGCTGACAATGCAACAATGGCTGCCTTGATGAACCTGGGTAGATCTGAAAGCATTTTTCAGACAGATCGAGTTATGGATATTTCTTTGTGAATTCCAGGCTAAATGAGTCATTAATTTTGACTGCAAATATAAGGTGAAGTGCTGCAGTAGTTACTGAGAAGAGTATCAATTGTTTAATATGGCAAGTATATGAAGAGAAACTTGTTGATAGTTAAAGCTCATAGAGGGTCCACATTACAACACTCTGAGTTTAACTAGAAATTAGAATTGTTTTGCTAATTAAGCTATAACATTATAATTATATTTATAACTTACTTACCATCATTACATGTAGCTTCACTCATCACCATCTGCAATACAGTTCTTTAAACCTCAATAGTTCCAGCTTAACATGAACAAATCAACTTTCTTTTTGCATGTTTTTCTGCTGTTGTTGTTCTCATATGACAGCATGGTGGCGCCACTAGTGGCCAATTAAAATATACCGGTACAGGGGAGATAACTCTCCTCAAATTGTTGAATTAATGCCAGCAAGTAAATTGCTAATGTAATAGACTACCATTAAAATAGAATAATATTATCTGTATATAATTGGTGATAATGAAGAGGGTAGAGTATTCATTGACATATTTTTCTTGAAAATCATGTTAGAACTGAAGTAGGCGTACTCTTCTAAAATTATTTTCTTCATTATGTCCAATTTTATTATAAAATCTTTGGATTGGACTGATTATAAATTAATCATTTATTAAACTTATTAATTTTATTATAAAATCTAAATTCAACAAGATTTCTTACACAAATATGATACTATTTGGATAACACTATGTAGAGATTGATATTATTGATATCTTTATCTTATTCGAATGAAAACCCATGTCACTAATATGATCTCTGAAGTCTTACGTAAAGTTTGTGTATTTTTCAATTCAAGCTGTTGCTGTTGTTGTTATTCATTGAAGAATTTGTCGCATTTTGTCGCTGTATCCAAACACCAAAATAGTTATATTGATAACTTGTATCATCGTTTAGATAACATATTGAAAAACAAATGTAGCACTTTGACAGAATTTCCTAATCAGGTTTGAAGGTAAACTATTATCAGATAGATTTTTTTTAATTTTCAAGAACAATTTTCTTACTTGAGTGAAACAGATGAGGTTCTCCCTATGAATGATTCAGTAGAGAGAAGTACAATTTTGGTATATATCATGATAATACGTCTGCCATTTTTGAAAGAGAAAGTGCTAACCATATCTTCAACTGGAGATCCAATGTTGTGGAAATTCTGTATCACTGTCTTGTAAAAATACTTTCCAAAAGCAAACTGATTTTTTGTCCAACAGGCAAACTTATTCTTACAAGATCATGTAGGACAGCTGTCCTGCAGGATCTTACAAGATCTTGTAGGACAGCTAGCTTTGTCCTTCAGGATCTTGTAAGATCGTGTAGGACAAAATAACTGTCTTGTAAGATCTTACAAGATCTTGTAAGAAAATTTCAAATCCTACAAGATCTTACAAGATTTTTTGGTAAGGTGCCCGCCTGTGCCTTGACTTGCACCGCCCGGCTGTAATAACTGCGACCGTTTCCGTCCTGTATAGCGTTGCACGGCCGTCTGCGCCGAATAAACAGGCTACACGATACGTCGTTGGATTATGGCAGGGGGAAGCTTGGCTGATTTATCTCTGTATTTAGTGCAGTTGCATATTTCTGGGGGTGGAGGGAATCCCTATCTATCGTCATATACCGCTTCACGGTCAACAAGATCGACACATAAATATTGCGACTTTAGTCCCAGTGCAGCGGGATTAGCACAGCAATAATGTCGAAATTATCAACCTACTGGTATAGACCTAACAGCCTTATTTTATACTGAAGTTAGACCATGCAAGTTGCCTGAATGTGCTACGGGCAAACACATGTCTCATTACAGTATTATCAAATACCCCACAACTATACTAGACACGCCACACTGTCGTGTTTCCTAAACTATAGTATAACCACAAACACGTTTCCACACCGAAAATGCGAGCTGGCAAATTCTCATTGCATTGGCGTGTTCTGTGAAGTGAAGTGAAGTGAAGTCATGTGACGCAGTCAGTATGTCGGCACCTCTTCCCACTACCCTTATATGTGTTCTAATTTACAGGTTACACTAGCTACAGGATTGTACAAGCTTTTAGACTCCCAGGCCAAAACAACTGCATTTACGGCCCAACAGTAAATTACGCCAAAATCGAAAGTTACAGGCTGTACCTGGACGTGCTTCCTCCAGCCAACCTCGCCACCAGGGGTCGCTCTCCGCTGGAAAACTGGCCGCTCCGACGAACCCCTGGGGATGACGGTCGCTGAAAATTGGTCCCATAATACATTGAAAAATTCTTTCACGTGGCCCCTTCCGGTTCCATTGGAACATATCCTATTCTTTATAGAACGTCAGTCACGAGTCATTTTCATGGCCAAGTTCATAACGTCAGAATAAAAAAAATGTTTTGCAAGAATGCATAAAGAATTCTAGTAGGCTACGTCATCTTTGACGTGCTCGTAACATTCATGACGTCGGGACGTCGGCTTGATCCCCACAGATACGCTCTCGTTATGTTCTAAATTCTAGGGTTTTGTTTTCTATCCAATGACCGATCGTACTGCCGAGCGCCCTCCCAGAGCATAGTAGGGAGGACAGGACCGGATAGCTCTGGTTTCTCCAGCTCTGTCTTTCTGGTCTGAACACGCTCCCTCCGTCTGCACGAGCTTATATAGCCGGGGCCACTCTTCACACCCCCCCCCCCCCGGAGCCGTTGCGAACACCTGGAGAATCGCCTTCACAGCGAAATTACAGTTCATAGTCCATGAATGGGAATGCCATCCCAATCCATAATTCGTAAAGAATGTTCCACATAAAGGGCAACACATATCTCGTTGATGATGATTTCTGTAAAAAGTGCTCTCCTGCGCAGCTGGATGTCCACCTCGGTGATATATCACTCAGTAAAATAAATAGTAACTCTGCCACCTATGTCACTATCACATATTGACTAAAAACTGTTTCCGGCTCCATGCAGCAGTTGGCGATTTTTTTATTTTTTTTTTTGGATGCTCCATTTAAATGTTCAGTTTAGCCTTGTCTAGAAAGTTTTTACTGCACACCGGGTATTGTCGCTGGAGTGACCGGGATAGAGTAGCGTGCCCAGGTCCAGTGTTCTCTCATAACATGGTGTCTGATCCTTTACATATGTCTGCTCTATTTGTTCCAACATTATATCCCTGTCAGTGTACATTGAGGGGCAGTCCAACATTATGTGTCTGACTGTCTGACTATCCTGTTCACAAATGCACAGGGGACTATCGACCAGCTTTAGCTTATTTATGTGGGCGAGTAAGCGACTGTGCCCAGCTCTTAACCGGAGGAGCCTGATCTCACTGCTTCTGTTGAAAGTGGACATATATCTGTGCTTTGGTACAGTACCACAGATGTCGTGCAAATTTCTGCCGGAGTTGGAGTGATCCCAGGATCTTTGCCACTTCTTTCCGATATGTCTTCTAATTGAAAAGACACCCGGGTATGCCTGCAGTGTGAGAAGATGTGTACCTCCTGGATGCGTTGCAGTTTGAGTGTCCCAGAGTCGCATGTGTCGCTAATTTTACTGCAGCAAGTTCACCGTGGTAACATGTGCTGTAGTTTGAAACAGTTTTTCTTATTACCACCGGTTGAGATTGGATACCCTCCATGCAGCACACCGCTGCGGCTCCACAATGACCTGGGTTAGGAGCCGCAGAACCATCAGTGAATATCAGCAGAGCAGACTCAGGTAGGGATGCGATGACATTATGGAAGTATTCCTGTGATGCCTTGACTTGTTTGTACGTCCTGTTTTTTGATGATCCAAGGTCTGTCGGAGCACCATGAATAACCGGGTGCTGAACCAAACCAAACCAACATAGACGATCTTCTCGCTGTGGATAATCACTATATAAATGACGCAGTGAAGGATATATATCCACCTTCACTGGATTTGAAGGAAACTACAGATAGCCCTACAGGCACATCTTATTTAGATCTCTATCTCTATAAAAATGAAGCGGGCATTCTCTCTCATCGACTTTATGACAAAAGAGATGATTACAATTTCGACATCGTAAACTATCCCTTTCTGGATAGTAATATTCCAGTGGGATCTGCATATGGCGTATACATATCTCGCTTAGTAGCATTTGCTAGATCCTGTGTTAAATGTGATGATTTTAACCAACGTCACAAAACATTGTTGCAGAAACTTATAAAACAGGGCTATTCCACCAAGCGCCTCCACTCAAAGTTTCTCAAATTTGGCGATACATATCGCATGCTGATAGCAAAATACGAACGTAGCGTGCAAGATCTATGGCGCTACGTTTCGTAACTTGTGTCTATTCCGCTTAACCCGGGGCTAGGGGCCGTATGAACCCATGTACTTCAAGATCTTCATGGTACTCATATGAACAATCAAAGCGTGACTGAGATACATCTTTTTTTTTTAGATGACGACTCTATAACGAATATTATGGATTAAGAATACTGATCAGCGATACGGATTTGATATTTTTGGAACATCATGATGTCTTGCCGGCATCATTGAAAACTGTTGACCGCTTCTTTCTTGCAGGAAACAAGCCTATGTTTATGTATACTATGATTGTCTTTTTGAATTTGGTGCTGTTATGTGGAAAATGGAATAGGTCTTTGGATTATGGACGCGGATATTCTCAAATGGACGACGGCTGGATTATGAATGACGGACTAGACGCTTGTAATTTCAACAGACATCGCGACATCAGACTCTACCCTCTTGATCAATCCCGAATCTGTGAAACTCCTTAGACCCATTTTAAGTATCTGGATAGGGGACAGGATACGATGCTCATTGAATGCTGTATCATTGAGGAGCTCATCCATAAGTGTCCGCAGAAAGTCAACAGCCGGCCTCCTGCAGATCCTAGTGTATTCCTGTAAGAGTACCTCTTCCAGACGG
The DNA here is from genome assembly GCA_036873755.1 of Hanleya hanleyi. Lineage (NCBI taxonomy): Eukaryota > Metazoa > Mollusca > Polyplacophora > Lepidopleurida > Hanleyidae > Hanleya > Hanleya hanleyi. The sequence goes on from JAVTVY010021762.1 coordinate 84,654, forward strand.
AGTCTAATGGGAATGGTGTGTGTAAGTATTTCAAGAGAACACGTGGGCGTGGAGTGAAAGGCACCACTGGCTCGTACAAGTGCCTGCCTCTGTACCCTCTCCACTTTGGCAAGCAGACCTCTTCCCCCACACCACACTGGATATGATCTTTCGAGATGTGATCTGACCAGGCACCGATACAGATGTAGGCTCATCTCAATAGATGTATTGTGCAGGATGCTGCTGACTCCATTAAGTGAACCGAGTGCTCTACTGCGAATGTAGTCCACATGGTCCTTGAATGATAAGGATTCGTCAATGACCACTCCGAGACACCTTTTCGATTGTACTTGATTGAGTCTCCTACCATCCATTATGATGTTGACAGTTTGCTGTTGCCTGTGACTATGACAAATGGCGTCTCTTTTCGGCATGCTGATCAGCATGCGCCAGGTTCGGCACCATGCAAGAATCTGTTTCAGTTCTGCTTGTAGGAGTGTGCATGCCTCCAGCACATTAATATGTGTGATCCAAACGGTCAGATCATCTCCATATACAATGTAGAAACCTAAGTTTCTGGTCATGTCGTGTATATAGAATATAAAAAGGACCGGAGCGATTACGCTACCTTGAGGGACCCCCACCACAGTCTGGATCCAGTCAGATGTGAAGTTGTTCACCTGATTTCGTACCAATCTGTTTTCCAGGAAGGAATTAATATACAGAAGCAGCTTCCCCCCAAGTCCTGCATTGAAGAGCTTGTAAATGGTCCCCTGCCAACAGACATTGTCAAAAGCGCCTTCCAGGTCGACGAAACATGCCACAGTGTGTTGACCCGACTTGAAGCCCTTGGTGACCGACAGTGTATAGTATAGTATAGCATAGCTTGAATAATGCTGTGATCTTTCCTGTATGCATATTGAAAGGGATCATACAGTCCTTTGTCTTCCATCCACGCCCCTGAACCGATTTGACAGTATTCGTTCGTAGCACTTTCCTAAGACATTCGACAGACTAATACCTCTGTAAGCCTTGGCTTTGCTGTAGTCAGGATTGTCTGGTTTGGGTCCTTTTTCCAGCAGACTGGTACATGCCCTTGATTCCAGCATTGTTGGTAAGTATGATGGATGGCCGTGATGAGATTTTGGCCAGCCTTCTTCAGCATAATAGGTAGTATCTTATCTGGCCCTGGTGCTGATGAGGCCTTCATCCTGGCCAGAGCCTGTTTAGTGTCAGACAATGAAATAGCAGAGTTACACGATTCGGTTACAACTGTGTTATCATAGTTGTGAGAATATATCTAGGTACTGCGGTGTTTACTTCAGTGAACATCTCTTCGTCGAACAAGCTCTGTGATCCAGTGTCCTTAATAATGTGAGTCTCTGTGAGGACAGCTGAAATCTCAGCATCCTCGAACACCAGAGTGTTTTGTTGCAGAAACACCTATCTCGCTCTGGTAAGCGAGAAATACGGCGGAATGCATTTCCAACTACTGGCGCTCCCGAACTGGCTCTTCCATCCTTCCAGCGGTAACACACCCCCCTCCGATTCGAACAGTCCAATCACAAACGGTTAACCGGTACACGTGCATTGAATTACCCCCATGGGTATTTTCATCTCGGGTATCTCCCGCAGTAGATGCTCCACAATATTTCTTAGTCCGCTTAACCTTTCACCTCGGGTGGTCCTCCGCAGTTTCGTAGTAATGGCCCCTCTCTGATTTCATAATACGATAGATACTTGTTCTGCTACATCATAATTCTTCTTGTCTTCTTAATAGCTTATATCTATAATGCCATCCTATTCAGCATTATCAACACTGCAAACGAGTACGTACAGATCGAGTGCTGGCTTCGTCTACACGCTGATCGGGATCATGGAGTAAAGTTTGTCCTGCCTCAGGTATGCCCCTTGGGTGTGCCTAAAAATCGGGACTCATTTACGGGAAGAAAATCTGACAAAAAACGGGCAGGTTGACACCCACTTTTGTTTGCCTTTTTAAGTTGAGACCGGACCAGGGAACGTGAGTAAGAAGTTTAATTGAAATCGCTCTTACAGATTTTTTTGGAAATTGAGCCGAATTTGACCATTTATCGACATTTTTAAGGGGTTTTCTAGGAAAAATGAAGCAAGCATGGAGGAGAATGTTCGAGTTAAATTTTTCTATAACATAGCAGTGTTATATCTTAAAATAATAGCTTCATCATGCTCTTTCAGAAAATATATACATATAAGTGATTTGGGTTGAAGGTTTTGCGACAACTGGTGGCCGAAAAACGGACCCATAGTCTATTCCATGCCGAATAAAAGAATCTCCGGAGTGCACCCTCGTGTGTGACAAATGCAAACTGTACAAAACGATGTGAACACTGACCCTGCTGAGGAAGTGGGAAGTGAGTCAGGCTGCAGTTGAATCCGTAGATGATGTTGCAGAAACACGCACGAATCCCGCAACAACAACAACAACAGTGAAATTTGTCGAGTCCAAATCTTTTTTGATTTTTTGTAAATTTGTCGATTTGAAAAAGCAACAAAAAAATAGTAAGAAGAAATGGTTAGGGTGTTTAGTACATATGCCGTCCTCAAGAGTGATACATCTCAACACATCAAAATATTTGACTTAGTTGCAAAACATTTGTTTTTTCCAAATATTGATGCATTTGAATTATATTAGAGGAGTTCTTTTAAAGGACGTTGTGAGACCCTGTATATAACACTGATGCCTGGCATGAGAAGAGCCCAAACTCTTAGAGTGTACAGATTTCAGGACAAATTTGCGTAGGTTTTTTTTTTTGGTGATGTAGGCAAATTGCTGTGCATGTACATGATAAATTTAGGTGCACACTGCATGTAATTGTTTTACCCAAATTCGAGCCCTGATTCTGACATGTGAAAAATATTACAAAGCGATTGGATTTATTCAACTGTCTTTACCGTTACCAGGAATGTATTTTGAAGAGATTTTGGACAAGAAATGAAAGAGAGGTTTAACGTCGCATTCAGGCACAAGAAATGTCATATAAAGGGCACTACTGCCATTGTTAAAAGTACGAGGTCATGGGCAGCAATATTCCCCAGCCTTGTGGCAACAGCTACCGTAGAGCACATGTTTTCTACAAATTTGATAAAAGTCTGTGTCACGCTTACTGTCTGTCTTTACCGTTACTGAGGTAGGTCATAATTTATTTATGATTGTTACCAAACTAAGTACGGTACAAGAAATGTATATCGGTAACAAGAAAAATTCACCATGAAAAACATACCAATCCAGTTCAGCTTGCCTCATTGTACAATAATCTGTCTTTACCATTATTCAAACTTGTCTTTACCCGTATAAAATGCCATAACAATAAAGACAGGTGCATAATGGTACGGACAAAAAAAAATTCTTTGCAAACTAACAGTTATCGAGAAAATAGAAGTGATGTTTTAATTATAAATTTTCTTGGAACTTGAAAAACAGCAAAAGAATGCTTAGCAAAAGGCAGCTTGCCTTTCATTCGGAAAAAAAACTATTGGTTGGTTAAACGAAAATGACCTTGAATTCAATGTCTTCACTCTTACAAATATGTTTTTTCCGTTATGTCTTCCCCATCACCCGACAATAATAACACGGGCTAGAATGGGTAAAAACTTTGTTAGCCATTTTTGCTGGTTAAATACAGCGATTCTAGCTTGGTTGACAGGGGAAATCTTTGTGGCCTATAAGATCTTGAATAACTCCATTTTGTTAGCCAAACTGCATAAATTAAATTTTAGATTTTTATATACCGTTATTTGTACATTTTCATGAAAATGGCTCATGTATTTCTCTCCCACCAAATAGAAATACTAAGTTCTCACTAAGTCGGATTTAGCTTATCAACAATTAGTAACAATGATTGGTGAATGCTGCCAAAGCAACAATCACAATTATATGAAGATAATGCGTTGGTGCAATGATAGTTAAGCTGGATGAGGATTCAGTTTATCAACTAAATATACCCATCTCCTCTGAAATTTAGTCAATATATGTATTGAGACTGTGGGTGAATTGACCTGGTTGTGGGTGAATTGACTTTTTTTGTGGGTGAATCGACCTGAAATTGTGGGTGTGGATGAATCGGTTTGTGGGTGAATCGGTTTGTGAGTGAATTGACTGTGAATCGCCTGGTTGATGACTTCAATGCAGGACATCCCATGCTATTTTACTAGTCTTAGAGAATGTTTCCACTTTAAATGTTTAATGGATCCCTTGATTCCTAGATGATAGGTTCATGGCACCTCTGACCTGTGTATTGAAGTGCGAGTTCAGGTGTACTTTTGTGGTTCATATTCTCTCTTTTCATTCTAT
>JAVTVY010021763.1:0-90301 GCA_036873755.1 Hanleya hanleyi
AACTGGAAAATGCATAGTATCTTATAGATGTGCACTTTAAGGTATTTTATCCATAAAGCCCTTTGTACCATCGATCAACACTATTGTTTGATGGTTACTATTTGATGCACAGCTTCAAAACTTACATGGAAGATGGTTAGTATCTTATAGATGTGCACTATCAGGTCAGGGCATTCAGTCATGTTCTGTCATTCATTCTTGTGCAGGTCATTGTCCTATCTCAATATGTGTGGAACTTAACTTGGCATGTGCTAGTATCTCGGCAAAGCCTTATCTTTCATTCAACTGTTTGTGTGTTGCCATTAACAAACATACTGCTTTTAAGGCTGAGGGGGTCAATGCATCTTTTAGGTACCACATCATGTTTGCATGTATCATACTATGTACAGAAAACAATTCAACACAAATACTTGCATAGGAGATACTTTTTTATTTGGACTAGTTCATTATTCTTCAACTGGCGAAAACGAAATGCATCTGAGATCAATTATCACAATCTTGTCAAGGCAATACAAGTTGTACTTGATACAATAAGCAATCGCTTCTCTCGTGATGCGTTCCTCCCTGTTTCAGCAGCATTCCGAATGCATGTGATAGAATTTCACAATCTGAAGATGTGTACATATACAATCTAACTATTGTCTAACTACCAAGTAAATATAATATATTAACATTATGCCATATTTTATTTGCCATAAAGAGAAGCTGAACAAGATCCAAATATAATGCCAGTACAACACAATGTATTAAAGTATAATGGTTATTTCATGATATTTCAGGTACACATTACTTATTGATCAACTCCAGCTTAGCACTGATAAGCCTTTGGGATATGTAACATCTAACCAATATATGGTAACATTTTATGGTGGAAATCGACACCTATCATTCCAACATAAACTTCTGTTGAAACTTCTTATATAAATTTGTACTGCTATTCATAGCACAAAGTGAAATATAAGTTGGGGGTCACCCTAACTGCTTATGCTCTGGATGCCCATTGACACGGAGTACCCCTTGTCTCGGATTAACACAGAAATGACGGAAATGCAGAATAATAACCATAAAATTGGATTTTTTGATCAATCTGAACAAATATTTTCATATTTCTTTAATAATGAACAATATATCAAGATTATTCATGCAAAATTGAATTTCCCCCATTGAAATTAATTAGGACTTCAGTGGAGCTTATTAGTCTGAGTTATCCCCAGTTAAGGTGTCAGTCCTCACCTTACAGGGCAAGCTCAACCAGGCATTCATTACGTTCTGCTTCGCGCCTCTCCATTTAGCGCTGTGAGGGTCCTGAGGTCATCCGTTGCCACAGTAAACGAATATGGCGACCGTCTAACGCGGCAAATTTTTATCCGTCGCAACTCGCCCATATATATTTCCGCAACATACAGTTCATATAGTGCCTTCAAACTGTGTGAAACTGGTGTTTTGAAATACATTGAATAACAGTTTAGTGTATTTCAAGATATATATACATTTTGCGACCAGTAAAACAGTCAGATAGAACAGTTCTTGGTTTCTGCAGGAATCCTGCAAAACATGGCGAGACCCCTACAACACCCTGGGAGAGGATGCTTACAGGGGTTCTCGTTCACCTGAATGAAGCTTAAAAAGAAGAGTTATTGCCCCTTGCCCTAAAGTAAGATTCTGGCACAGCAATACCTTCAACTTGGGGCACCGAACAATCATTGTCATAACTTGATAAGTTAAAATTTAATTTGTAACAATACATTTTTTGCAATGACTGATGATAAATTATCTAAATTAAAGTGTTCTGGAGTCAAAATTGAGTGCATTCAGATACTGATCAAAGGCAAATAAAGTGGAGATATGGACAAAGAAGTTGATTACCTATCTGGAGATTCATATTAAATATACTGCTATAATATAGGTTGTTTATTTTGTTTTGAAGAGACTAATATATCATGGAATATGAAAAATGTCCAGTCTAAATTCAAATTCTAAACTGATTCTCATCTCAAATGAATACCAATATTTTGAACAGCATTTTTTAGACTTAGAAGCAGAAAGAAGCATATTTATGTCAACTGAGGCTAAGTACTATGGCATGGACATCTTATTTATCCCAAGAACTGAAAAGATAGTGAAATTTGTTTAAAGTTGCCTAAGTTAAGTTTTGCTGTGTGAATAATTAGAAGAAATAGTGGAGATAATTTGGTAAAGGCAAGGTAAGGCCTTGAATGTACATGTACATGTATACATTCTGAGCAGTACCACATATAATACAAGTGGAGATACATTTGGCAATGAGCTTATATTGAGGTCATACAATTACAAAGCACTTTTGAGTTTGCAGTCACTTATCTAATAACAGTAATATACTTTCATGCTCAACAAAATATTAACTACACTTATAGCAGTGATTACAATAAAAATTTAACAACAAAATTAGACTGCTCTCTATATCTATATATACATGAAGAGGTACGTTTTGAGCTTGTTAAAATCAACAATATAGGAAAATACTACCACATTAGAATGAAACCATAGTTTTACTGATAAAATAGGAAAATATACAACTTAAAAACCTTTGAGCAGGGCAGGGCAGTAGTTTATATATTCACATCAATATTTCCATTTGGCAAACTTGGACTAAGAAGCTTGAATACTGTAACACTAGTACATACATGGAACAAAATCATGCAATTTCTATTACATTTTTTCTTCAGTTTTATACATATGTCCAGATATATTCAACTCGAGAATTCAAACATACATGGCAGTGGTGTTCTTGAGTGAATTACAATAAAATATTTTGAGGAGAGTACCCCTGTGTCTTTATAAGGATTCCATACATGTTTACATTACAAGGCATGTCATGTTAAGGTATCATAATTTGAGAATATAATTCAAGAATATTACAAATTAAAGAGATCAATAGAATAGAACTGTAGGAGCTGATTTTGAGGTAGCTCCTGATGATTTTCATTCATTGGAGTTTTTATCTGCTATCCAATATCACAGTATCACAGTGATGCATTCATTCTATCTGGTTCATAATACATGTTGTGAAGTTAGTCAGATCCTCTTAGGCTTTTGTGGCCATCGTTGAATTGAGATATGGTATAGTATGATATTATTATATCACAATTGAGATGTGGTATAATGTGATATATCATATCAGAATTGAGATGTGGTATACTATGATAGTTATTTGTCATACATGTAGATATGAATAGGTAGTAGTTCAATAAAACACAGGTCCTATCATTCAGTAACATGCAATTTTTTATCTGCTTGATTTCATTGCTGTCAGCCAAGATAAATTCTGGCTTCCACAATTTGTTTTGTGGCACTGCTAAAATGCTTCTTCCTCAACGAGATTCTAAAGATTTTTTATTGCAATTTTAATGATTTCATTAACATTGTAATGAATCTCCTGATTCCAATATGTCACATTGACACAGCAGTATGGTTGCATTGATCCTAGAATTGCGGTACAAGTGCCCTAATAATTCAATCACTTCTGTAGCTTTCAGTCACTTAAACAATTTTAAGAGATGGTTAGATGGATCAAATTTTTGTCAGTCACACTAAAAGATTTGATTTAATGTAGGTGAAGCTATATATATGTACATAAAGTTTGGGTTTTTTTTTAATCATTTCATCAACTTCTGGTTTAAACAGATTTGATCACCCCGATGCTTACTGTCAGCAAAACGCATATCTGGTCATTGAATTATTAGAGAGTTTACCGTGTGGATGATTTTTAACCTTCCTCCTTCCGCTGGAATGATGTGGTATGTACTTGTATGTATATAGGAGGTAGAGTGTTAACACTGACTGACCATTGGATATGTGGACATTACGGTCATTCACATTTCAGTTTCTTCTACGCTCACAGTATGAATTATCAGGATTTGTTTTCCATTAGTTGTAACTTGGATCATGACTGATTCACATTGAGGGATCTGAGACTTCAAATAATACATTGGATAGTTATAATGTTAATGAAACCATGACAACATGTAAATATGTCTCTACGACATCTTAAATGACAGTGACTGGCGAATCTGATCAAAACAACATAGGGAATTTGAGTAGAAACAAACATTGAGGATTGATTTCAAACCTCGCCAGTGGAGTGAATTGAATTGAAACATCACCACTGTTGGGTTAATTTAATCAAAACATTACAATTAGGATTAATTGACTTCGGATGGATTGAATTGAAACTTCACCAGTTGAGTGAATTGAATCAAAACCTCACCAGTTGGGTGAATTGAATAGAAACATTGCCAGTTGGATGAATTAAATCAAAACCTCACCAGTGTTGGGAGAATTGAATCTAAACATCATCAGGGTTGGGTGAATTGCGTCAAAACATCATCATCACTGGTTGAAATCTCACCAGTTGAGTGAATTGGATTGAAACATCACCAGTGATGGCTGAATTCAATCAAAGCATCACAATTAGGATTGATTGAATTGAAACCTCACCAGTTGGCTGAATCGAACCGAAACATTATCAGTTGGATGAATTGAATCAAAACCTCACCAGTAGAATGAATTGAATCGGAACCGCACCAGTTGGTTGAATTGATCCAAAACCTCACCATTTGAGTGAATTGAATCAAATCATCACCAGTTGGTTGAATTGATCCAAAACATCACCAGTTCTGTGAATTGAATTCAAACATCACCAGTTTGGTGATTTGAATAGAAAAATCAACAGTTTGGTGAACTGAATCGAGAAAATGACCAGGTGAGTCTATTGAATCGAAACATTACATGTACCAATTGGGTGGAGTAAATAAAAACATAAATGTGGAATTGAATGAATTTACATATATGATATACAAGTCAAAGACAGCTGAAACTGACTATATCATGTCTTTATGCCTACATGTACATGTATGTAGGTTTAAGATTGTTGAATTATCACTTCTCCAAATTTCTCTCATGGAAAATATTTGGTTCATCATTGCTCCTCTTGCTCTGTAGTGAACCATGGATAAATAAATAGTCACATGTAAATAAATATTCACCCTGTGGTCTTGTTAAATTGTTTCACCCACCAGAAGTGGATACTAATATGGACTGGAATTCTTCCCCTTGTGCTACCTTTCTGGTTTCTGGGTAAACAAACTTATCACAGCACTAACAAAGAGTGTAAATGCACACATGTAAATGGCTTGATGTTGTTGCAGTGTTGGACTGTAACCGCTGCTCCTCCTGGGTGCCTGCTCCAAAACTTTTATACCTGAAATACAGAAATAGTTGGATCATAAACCCCACAGACACATAATCTGTGACAATCACCCTGATAATTAAGTCATCTTAATAGTTAAGTCACCCTGATTATTCGATCACCATAAAAATTAATTCAGTCAACTTAATAATTAATTCAGTCAACTTAATAATTCATTGAGCCTAATAATGAATCATTGACTCATAAATTATGTCTATCCTAGTAATTCAGTCACTCGAATAATTAATTGCCACATTAACAATTTGGGCCCCAAATAATTCAGTGACCCATATTTGTTTATCCTAAACATTTGGGTGATAATATGCATTGTTTAAGCATTTGTTTAGTGGAAAAACCCTAAGTCTAGATCCATTGTTGTTGTCAAACTTGGCTATTGTATGCTTTGTCTCATTATGCTTACATGAAGTATGAACCATGATTTTGTCGCCCTAATAATTTAATAACCTGTACATCATTTTGAAATCGTCTTTTATGGCTTGTACATGCATGTATGCAAAGTATTACCATGAGAAACGACCTTACAATGTATGACCTATTAAATATGATCTTACTAAGTATCATCTTGGAGAGTCAATATATATAGGGTACATGTATTCGACACTTGCTTGAAACAACCGTGGAACATGTACCATCTTTATTTATGTTTGGGCAGACTGGTTTAACACATTATGTCTACTATGTGAGCAGCAGGAAAAGTATACCTACTGGTTGATATAGTACTACATGCAGTAAAAATCATGTACCATGTATGTTATTTGTTCCCTTCAGTTTTTCTATTCCAACACGTATCATTTTGCAGCATGCAGCTGTTGTTCTGGGGAACTGCAACATGGTGTGTTGGTATACTGGTCTGGATATAGTACATCTACCAAGACTGACTCACTCCAATCAGTCTGTATATGGACCCTGATGTTTATATAAGTCCACTACTGGGCTGGGTTGAAGAGGCAAAACAAGGAGGACGTTATTTGTTGAATAAGCAAATAGAAAACAATAGGGGATGAAGACAGATTTGGTTTTGGGGGTTGTTGATATGATGTCCCTTTTTGTACAATCTGTGTCAGTGACCAGTAGTCATTTTCTAGAGTAGTTTCCTTGTCATGCTTTGATTGCGAATGTTTATTAAAACACCATGTAGAGTTCATGTTACACGATGTTCAATTGGCTCCTACATGTACATGTAGTCCCAGGTTAAGCTGAATCAGACACAAGTTACAAGGCATAGCACCAGAGATCATAAATGCTACAATCCTATTTCGCCACGAGTATATGATATTTGTCACCAGACTTTAAAGACTTGGAGTGATTGAATAGCCTGTGCAAACTTGTTTCTGCAATAAGATGTTGTGATGTTCATACAAAATTGTCACATTTTTCATTTGATCTTGCCATTGCCACTATGTGTCAGTATACGCCGCCATAATGCAGGACCTTCAATACTAAATTATACATGTACTTCCCTCCTAGATGGTACACATGTATGTCTTCATGTTAATTAAATTTGTGAATACTTACTGTCATTCCTACACTGGTATGGAGGGGAGGACATGTGATGAACAATATCATTCATGAACATCTGACGGTCGAACGTATCACAGAGGGCCACATGTGGGGCCAAACAGTCTCTCACTGCATAAAATGCACTACAATAGATGAAACATGCAATATATGACATGAAATTGATGAAGATGATATCATATACACAGTACATTGTATGGGACAATAAATTTTGGTTCAATTTTGGTTTTGCTCTGTTCAAACGTGTGTGCTTGACTTGTGCAGGCATTGCCATTTTGCAATCTTGGGTGAGTTATGTTGGATTGACACATGTATATGTAGCTGGTGGAATAATTCTCTTCCTCTGTGTCTACAGTGTATATAGAACTTAAAGTTTCCTCTTAATTGCTTATTATTTTATGGTTCTGGAGACCTAGTTAACAATCATTAAAATGTCAGAAAGGTACAGCTGTAATTGAATTTTCACATTCCCCTAATTGGTGTCGTGCTGGTCTGACAGTATTGCAGGGTGGGGCTTAATTAATAATTTAGGATCTTTCGAAAGTGAAATTTGTCACTTCTCAACCAGATGGAAATACATGTATGTACAACTAATTTACATTAATGTTATTGTTTCTCTGAAACTTGAATCTTAATTGAGTAAAGTCTGTTTTAATTAGACAGTCAATGAACCAGGTGTGAAGTCAGAACATAATATGGTATACATCACGTACATGTATGTTCCATCTCTATCAACTTTGACAATCCTTGTGGGAAAACAAAAGAACGGGCCCTCGAAAGTTTCAAGTTTTGAAGTGAAAATGACATTTGGGTTAAATAGCGTTTCCTGTATTGGGGTGACTCAGAGCAGCTGAGTAGAACTGGTGAGAAGTTCTTATGGGTGATGAAAAGTTGAAATGTTTCAAATTTCAACCCAGGACCAAATTGTACATGTAGCACTTAAACTAAATTTGTGAAGTGTTGCACTTAAATATATGAATAGTAAGTGTGAAAGGCAATTAAGCTCCATTCACTTACAAGAGGATTTTACTTCTGTATTTTATTTTACATTCTGAAGTCTAGAATAGATATGCTATAATGTTATGTTGTTGCAAATTCCCCACAATAGACCACAATCTAAGATGCACATACATATAGCACTAATGTGTTAAGAGGGAGCATCATTGCTGTAAATGTTGCCTCTTCTTCTGAGGGACAAAATGTGAATTCTGGCATCCAAGGAGCTCATTGATGAAACATAATATTTAAAAGAAGGCAGGCAGTATAGGGAAACTGTACCCGATTTCAACTACTGAAAAAAAAAAGAAGAAAAAAAAAATGTTTCAACACAACATTTTTTTTCCAGTATTTTATTTGGGAAGAAATTATTCCTTGATAATTTGATAAGAATTGTGACATGTACATGTAAGTTGTTATTAACTAACTCTGGGTTGAATGGTTGAATTTAGTGATACTCTTCTCATATAACAATCTACAGACTGGTGAACTTTAGTTGAGTCTTGTAGTTTGGTATCACCAAATTCTACCAAACTAGCCTTAAAGCTAGGTAGTAGAGATAAGCCAGTCATTTGTTTATCTTTATTCAGGAAAGGTGTGTTCAGATTAAACTCTACCATCAGGTAATGAAGACGGATAGCTCCAGATGTATCCAGATAGAACCTATACATTCAGGCTCCATGAACATGTATTTCCGGGCACATGGTGTTCTATGTTATTATTTGACCACACACTGAGACAAACTTAAACAAATGATGGGAGGTTGATATTAAATTGGAACTGTCTTGGAATAGGTGGTACTCCAACATCAAAGTTTAACACCCCTTTGTGTCCAGCCTTAATTGAGACAATCACCAGGGTTCATGGAGTGACAGAATTATTGAAAGTCTGGGTCCAATCTGTGTTCAGTTCAGACAGTAAAACTGTCTTTCCTAGCCTCAGTATATGTGTTTAACTTGCTTTCCTTGCTATGAAGTTAAATCACAGACTGGTCAGGAGAGAAAGACCAGTTTGACAATCAAATTGCAGTCAATTTCTTTCAAATCCTGTCTTTCCAGTTCTGGTTACATTTAATGGACATATTCACTGACATGCACAATTTTCTGATGTTGAAGCTGTAAATATGTAAGCATAAATGCCTTTAGCTCCTGTATATTAAGAACTCCCTTCCACAGTATTAATATCGAACAAAACTTGATAGTAAACTCCAGCATTAACAGTGTTTGAAAAAAAAAAGATTCTTCTTTTCAATTTATTAAAAAATAACACCATTAAAATCAGTGGCTTTTTTTGCTATAATTCCAGGGAGAGGGAGAGAATTAAGGTTTATAATTCCAGATGGGCAATGGATTCCATTGTGCCATTGACTATTATCTGGAAGAAAATTTTGTTTGTTCCATCTATTTTACTATATGTACATTGTATCTTAAATTCAATTTCAAAGGAAAAATTAATGAATAAAATTTGACGGCTGACGTGTCACCTGCCAAATTGCCGCAAGCTGAAATGTCATCTGCCAAATTTCCTTTCACCACATTGGATGGACAAATGTCCTTAGACAACATTGGATGGAAAAAATGTCCTGGCACTACATTTACCAGGGTCATGTTTCTCTTAGACTTGTCTCGAGCAAGTTTTCTTCTAAATGTATTTATTGTGTTGCAATGCATCACATTGAGCTTTGCACCATATCTTTTGCCATAAGGTTTCCCAGTAATTGTCTGTTATACACCCAGTCAAACCTACATGCTTTACCCTCATACACTTACCTACATATATCCATTTCCTCGTCAGGTGCTTTGCCTTGCTGTATAAGTACCACTAATAATGTTAGGTTATCATAACAGGACAGCTGGGCAGCTCCGTAACATGTTGTTCCAGCTGCAAGCTTAATTCCTGCAAAATACAGAAGGGAAAGTTGAACAGAAAATGTCCAAACCTAAAAGTATACTATGTATCTTATAGTATACTAGAGACTGCTACATGGATATATTTAAAATCCTTTAGAAGCTCGTACTGGAGAAATGTTGCTTGGAAGGCTTGAATTGATTGTTATGGGTTGCGATATTTTCCCGCCCTAGAAACATATAACAAAATCAAGAATCTCTCAATTTATACACAGGACACCAGGTAACATTGAAACATTCATGGAACAAACACAATCACCCATTTTAGTGACACTAAATCTGCAGTAACTTTTAAATTGTCTCTGGTTGACCATGCAGTAATGTACATGTATGTCAGTGTCAAGTATATTTTGAGATTTTCGAAGACCAAAATGGGCCTCTGACACTTTTCTACACAAGGGACCGTTACAACACAGCGACATATGCATAGTCTGTCAAGTGGTTTTCGATTTAGAAAAACACATACAGATGGACAGACCAACAGAGAGACATAACAAATTTAATGATATAAATTGTTACATTCTGGAGTAAAACAAATTCTGCTTCATGCAGGTTATCTGCATGTATTATTAATTGTAGCATACTGGCACAGTAATTATTTTCCTTTGATTGAATATATATGTTTACATTTCACATATTAATTTGGTAGATAAGTTTGATACGAGCCTGGCATAATCCAGAGAAAATTCCAATATAAACTTCAAAATTTCCTTTTTTCTTACAAAAACAAAATATTTATTCTTAAAATAAAATGGAAAAAATGGGCCCCAAATATTTCAGATGAAAAGTTAAACCATGTTTCTCTGGAAACAAGCTGCCTAAGTCCTGTATCTCTCTAGACTGTTGATGTATGTCTTAGGTAATAAAGAGTTTCAAAACTGGTATTCAACTGATGAAAAGCTGTCCAGTCAGATTTAACATACATGTTCATTTAGAAGATGGTAATTCTGTCTGGTTGACCATGCTAACCTCACACCTATCCAGAGTTTGTAGTATTGGTTACGAGTGGTATACATGTATTGGTATGTGGTAGCTGACGTTGCCACTCATCCCAGTTACACATGTATGCTTGACAGGCCTCCTCAATTAGGTGATCAGTCTTCATCAGTTAACCAGTCTCAATGAGCTTACCCATATACCTTCATTACTAATATACTCTGCTTCTTCTGGGCTAAAAATATACTCTCGTCATTCCGTGCCCACACCTTTGTAGAACTAGAAGAGAGAAAAGCTGCAAGAAATACCTCTATTTGACTACTTACATGGAAAATGCGATTTGTCATCTACATCACCTCGAAAATTAAGACAGTACATCAAAGTTTTATGCTGACTGTTTTACATATTTTACGTATCAGTTTTGTGAGAAATAAAAAAAAAAAAAAATTCGGCTTAGTATTAAATTTGCCAATGATAATGTGCATACATCTGTACTTAGTTTGCTGAAGCCTTGAAACTTGCTACACATATTTTGTATGTGAGGATGTGCATGTGCTATTTGTGACATGAAATATTAATTTTTGTCCACTTTATTGCGGTTTGAACTTCCTACTTTTCCATTGATAAAGGTTTTCATTAGGAAAAAATGTACATGCACACATGTAAGCTTATGCTTCCAATACTGCTGCAGCTTAACCCCACAAGGCGACATGTTGAGGTTCTCAATCTAGGTAAACCAAGATGGTAAATCAGGGGAATACCATCTAGACATAACGCTATGAAAAATTTGTGCGAAATGTTCGCTGATATGCTACAAGATCCCATATAGTAACCCAATCACGGCAAGTTCTGCCTTTTCAGGTTGACAGTGATTGACATTTAGTTAAGGATATTAACACCTTCGCACAGCACAAACAAAGCTAGACTTTTCGGCGGGAGAAAACCCTTTGATGTTCCTGCACACTGTCTGGAAATGATGCCATATTTGGATGCTGTTTCCCGATAATGTTTACCCTGTTGGTTCATGTGTTACCGTGTGTAAATACTGTGGGCGTGATTTTGAAATTGTTTCACCTGATTGGCTAACTCGCACAGGATTTATATAGCGCTGAAATCATTAATAATATTCTGTGATATTATATCTGAGTTTACTGAGATTGCTCAGAACCCCAACCTGTAACCATCTGGGTCATCTATACGCGGTAAGACTGACCCTGGCATCGTGTGTATCCATTTTCAGCCTACTTTCGGCAACTGCAAGAGGGAATTTCCAGAAATCAATACCACGTGACTTCATCAGCCAATCAGCTAAAGTCTACCGACGTAACCCCAACGTGACCTGCCATTTTCGAGTCATGTGATGTCCTACTTGTTCAAAATTACAGATCTACCACACCTCTTGGGTGATACGAAAGTTATTCATACCTACATGTATATATTTTGTAAGCACAGGCAGTATCTGTTTCCGAAGTGGTATGAAAACCTGTAATTTATCAGATTTCTCGAGTCTGTTCTCCACCGGATGAAGGACGAACAGAATACGGTAAAGTACCGGATATCGCTCTGCGATAATGGAGACACATGATTCGCAAGCCATCTTTTGGATGGCGAAGTGTACGCAAATGCTCATAACCCTTGTTGATTCTTCAACTTGTGAAATGAATTGAACATTGAATTGTAAAAGGGTTACACAGACACAGCATTTCTATTCAATGTATTCAAGAATCTAAATGTAGCTTGAAGGCCTCTCTCTCACAGAACGGGGGATCTACTGCAGAGGCTGCACTATGTGTTAATTGATAAGAATGTGCTCTAATATGGAGTAATTTGGTTGTTGTTCATCATAGAGTTTAAGAGTACATGTACATGTGCCATATATAGGATACATGTACATGTATGTGATATATGATCCTGATCTGGTCTGTATATTTACACTAACGAGGTCACATCTCATCCAGCAGTTGTTGACTTCAAAGAGTACATGTACTTCTGGGCTAATCTGCTATATTCATTAACTCTGCTCTTCTTTTTGGGTGGGAGTAATTCAGTTCAAGGAAATACTTGATTGTGTTTACCTTTGAACAGTTATACCCCTGTTTTGTCTATCTCTTCCTAAACTTGATGGCTTTATCAGGTGTTCACAATAACATCCGGGCAGTTTCAACACCTTTATGGTTTACCATGCCCAGAACACAACTCCTTGCTATACATGTATGTGTTTGGGGTGTCCACCTTACAGGTGGTTGGAAGTTTTAAACTTCATTGAACACACTTCAGATATTTCAGAGACCTATCGGGATTAGGGGTATAAAGCAAAATTGGCCTCTCCATAATTAGGATGTATTTGACATGATCCTTACTTTATTGTCTGCATTGCATCGTTGTTGATTATCATTACTACATTAGCATGCTGATCGAATGTAATTCCCATTCTAAAGCATGTTTAAAGTCAGTAAGAACAGATTGGTGTTGAACACCTCCTTTGAAAGGTTAAGGCATTGTTGGCCTGTATGATGATTAGAGTCAGTAAAACTATATTGGTGTAAACGAACACCTACTTTGTAAGGTTAAGGCATCGTTAGCCTGTAATTACTCCCAAGAAGGTGTTTGATTAAGTAAACCTGTACCAGATGTATTCCAGTGGTATATGTTTAATCTGGTCACCATATGGTTTAGTGTTTGTTGACCAGTGCCATGTTAATATAGTATACCTAGGTCTGACATGTGAAGAACAGCTGTGTTATTGTTATACTGCATCTTAACTACTGGTATCATCAGTGTCAAAATCTCCACCAGAAAATATGGACTGATTATTTTGATTCCAGCATGTGTATCTGCTCAAAAATGACCGGGTAGGCTATAAAATATGGCAAGAGAATTCAGATGGATAGATGTTTTTTCCAAATGGGGAAGGGGGGAGAGACTATGCTGAGATCAAAAGCCAATGCTACAAGTTCATGAATTGCATCACGCAAATTATGGTCAGTAATAGGAATTAATTTGTGAACAATTAATACAGCATGCCATAAAGAAGGAATCAATGGTTAGAACCATCTTCATGTACATGTCACTAAGATTTCCTCAATTCCATTGACCTACTTAGTTCACTCAAGTAAGAGTAGGAATTGATTCCGCTCAAGTTGATTGAAAATTATGTTGCAGACCACTTGAGTAAAACTCACTCAACTCAACTGTTTTTAGAGAGTACTAAATTGGATAATTCTTACTTACTCACTCCTCAAGCAGCAAGGTTTTCCCTTGGCCTTTAAATAGGGAAAGCAGTGGTTGTATTGCTTTTGAAATGCGAGATGTAAATTGAATGTAACCAATCAAATTTGCATTTTACTAAGGACATACAGCCCTTGGCACTCCCATGTGTGTATCTCCGAAAAGAGAGTGCAAAATATTTATAGAGTTATGACATCACCAAACAGTTCATTGAAGAAAAATATTTACCATGTCATAATAATCAAGGCGAATAACGCATTTGACTTGGTGTATGAAAATGAGTTAGAACTGGTACCTGGTAAACTAACAGTAAAATAAACTCCCGGTAACAGATTAAATTTCAATTATCAGATAGTGACTCACTATTTGACATTTTACTTGAAACACTTTAATGCTGGTCTGTGTTAATGACTGGATATAATATAATTCCACTTAATATCACCCAGTGTAGCAGATTTAATCTTGCAAAAAATATTTTAACTAGAGAATTTGTTATCCATATTCCATCCAATTTACTGTATCACATCTGTATATTCATAATTGATGAGGATATCATCAACTGAGTGATGAGGAATATTGCATGTAGTTTGTATGGAGGCTGATATTGATTTGAGAAATACACTTGCTTGCAATGTGGTGCAGATTAAAGCTCTACATCCATGTACACTAATATAATACAGTACATGTTCTACTGCCGGTACAATTGCACTATATATAACCTGAGCTAGTATTTAAAGGTATGTTATGACTGTATGATATTAACCAAGAGGTTGGGTTTGCATTACGTAGCTAACGGATACCGCTGAAACCAGCAAATTTTCAGATATTCCACCAAACACGCATGTAATATTCCATACCCCATACCGGAAAGGAACTTCAAGTCAAAAACCCAAGGATTCAGAGATGCCAAGAGAAGGTTGCCACTAAAATAAACAGCAATCTCCAATTTCACTAGTGTACTTACAGTGTATATGTAGGTAGAGTTTGTACAGGTCTGTACATATACCATTAGTGTGACCGCCTGAGCCCTCACTTCCTCAAGGCAATGGTACTGTACTAGGCACTATACCATTCCTTATTGATTTCTACATCAGTCATCTACATTGGTACATAGTCTGTCAAAAGTTATGCCAGTTATTTATGGAATATATTATTAATGTGACTTTGGATGTTATCACATTCTCTCATATATATAAAAATATATCTATTTCTCTAGCATATATCGCAGGTTTGTAAGATGAATAATTAATGGGAAAATTTGCAAATTTGTTCAAGTTATTCCCTGGACAATGCTGTCTGGCCTTGATGGCAGCAGGTTGTGCACCGACACCTGGCTGGTCGCATGAGCTGCGGTTCATCAATCTAGGAGCCTTGCTATGTCTTCAACCTAGAATACATTTTTAATTGATGATAACTGGTATGTTTTCAACTTTAGCTTTCCAAAATTACCATAAATGTAAGCTTATTGGTCCTTTCTTGAAATAGTTGGAATATTTGATCCATATTATCATAATTACACCAGTTATCAATAGTTGAAATACCCGCTCCATGTTATAAACATAGGGGAGAAATCATGTGAACGAACCATAGCTCAAGCGGTGGCCTGCTTGCTGTGTACCTGTCGCCGACACCGCGGGGCATTGTCCAAGGATTACTGTGGAAAGCACCCATTGAGTGCTATGATTACCAATCTGACTGTTGATGGATTTTAAATGACAAGGGACGGAATGGAGAAGTTGAATGTTCAGCTCAATGAATATCTGCTGACCTTGGCTATTATTCAATATTTGTATTGTATATCTGGAAATATCTGACAGAATCATTTGCACACATTTTCCTCAATCTATTCGGCTAAAAGTTAAATGAATTGTGTTATTAGTGACCTGTTCATGCAGGGCAGAAAAATCGATTGATACTGATCAATTTTGTCTTGAATTTCTGCCATGAATGTTATCATACACTATTTAATTCCCTTGATTTTCTCCGCAATGTCTTTTCTCAAAAACTAACACATTCCAAACCACCACGAACATAATCGTAATTAAATGTCTTTAAAAAATCCCCATTTTACTAACAGAATTTTTTGTTGTACCCTTACAAAATGGTATCATATACCCACATGCATCATGGTAGTGTGATCTGATACCTGAATGATGTGAAAACGCTCTGGACATATGTCCCGTTTTTTGGGGAATTTGGCTGTGTATAATTGATCTTATTGCAATTTAATGTCATTTTTAACGAAAGGAAAACAAGATTTTTTCAAATATGGAAACAAGAACAATCCTGCCTGTTTGATAGAAAGGAGCAGAAAGGACAATATTATTATATGTATGGATATACTGGTACATGTACTAATTGGCATATAGAGTTGTTTGTATGTAAAGGTTGGTACCAGATTTGGCCTGATGGATTTATGAGTATATGAAGTATGACAGACCTCACCATTGCCCTACATACATATATTAGCTTGCTATCTCTGCTCCTCATCTTGTTCACCCCTTTGTTAGTGTTCTGCTATCTATATTGTGTAATGTATAACAGACTGTGTGGTAAATTCTCTGATAATTTAATCATCCTATCAACATTCAGTCAACCCCCCAATTGTGTGGACACTATTCAACCAGGCATTCTAATAAAATTTGATGGCACTCACTAAAATCATTGAAATAACTTAGAAATAATAGATCCTCTGCAGGATTTTGGACCATTTTGTCAACTTCCCATGCTAATAAATTTAATCCCCCCCCCCCTGATGATTATATGGTGGAAAATGTCTCTTCCTGTGATTGAATTATTAGAGGAATATCGTGTGTTGGTAAAAAAACTCAGTGGTACTACCATACAGGAAGACCTGCACATAATAGTCAGTTTTCCTATCTCCAGCTCATCCCAATATAATTAGCCAGCCAATATGCATCCACTGACAGACATGACCTGATGAACCAAAGTTAGCCTACCAACAGAAATATTACTCTCTTGGTAGATGCTTCAATTGTATGGTTAAACCATTTGTCTTGTACATGTTAATTACATGCTGGAGATTTGACTTGTGGATAAGACTTGCACATAGGTCTTATACATGTATTCTCTGTTAAAAGTGCACAAGGTTTATTATCTTCCTGTGATAGGTACATTGTTACCCCTCAGCCCATAGGGCTGTGGGGTCTTGTCGTTGCCATGTACGTACGTCCGTCCGTCCTAGCGTCCGTCCTGGCGTCCGTCCGTCAACATGTTCTTGTCCGCTGAATATCTGCAGATCTATGAAGTCGGGCCCGACCAAACTTTGGTGAGAGCTTCCTGAATGTTGACTGATGAAGTGATTAGATTTTCAGGTGGCTATGATGATTTCATGATTTTTAATTATTATTTTTTATTATTTATTGATGGCTCAGCTTTTGCACTGTTATCTATGCCCATCAACATGTTCTCGTCCGCTGAATATCTGTAGATCTATCAAGTCGGGCCTGACCAAACTTTGGTGAGAGCTTCCTGAATGTTGACTGATGAAATGATTAGATTTTCACATGGTTATAATTATTTCATGATTTTTTATTTTTTTTATTATTTATTGATGGCTTAGCTTTTGCACTGTTATCTATGCCCATCGGGAACCGTTGGTTGCATGTTTCATTGTGAATTTTGAAGGTTCCCTGATACAAGGAAGATTCTCATTGAATGAAGGACAACAATTTTCTTTAATTTTGCTATTAAATTATTCTATTCTACATCATATGTTTTATCCTAAAACTTTTGCATGAACCATATTTGTGTCCACACATTTAACTGGTGCAACATTTTTATCAATTTTTGTCACCAAACATGTTACTGTACCTTGGAAATTATTTCAAACGAGTGATTAGGAGAGCCCATTTTTAGCCTGACTCTGGGCAATTTTGAACCAGTTTGCATACCTGGAGTTTATGCCCCCCCCCCCTAATGATAAGGGTGGGCCTATGTCAATCAGTGTGTTTACTAAATCACACTTGTGCAATGCATAAATTGCCACCGATAAAGCTACACTTTCTTGCATGCTGTAATCCCAGCACACCACTCGCGTGAAACCTATATCTGTTTTATACGGTGTCCAGGGATTTTTTTGCAGGTTCCGATCCCAAACTCCCATTTCCTTTTCGTTATTCATTATTGAGGGTCCAATTTTTGTAAGTGAATTTCGGCGCAAATAGCCTGTGATCACTCCCAAAACAGAGGTTTATTAACATGAAATTCAATACCCAGCTATGCAATAGGATCGATATTGAGGATCCTAGGGGCTTTTTCTAGTATTTCCTTCAGAAATCCTTTCAAAATTGAACAACAACAACACTTTCGTTTTTTGTTTCTTTTGAGTTTTGGGCACCCATATGTTTTCCGAAACTAAATTGGCTCTAGATGCAGCCCTGATCCTACTTTACTAAAAAAAACAGGCTGAGGGGTCCACGCACCTTTTAGGTGCTTGCCTGCAATTCATGTTGTACATGCAGAGATACATCATATTCAATATCTATAATACTGGTGTTTATTAGAGCATAAATTATCATATTTTCTATCAGCCACATGTGCAAAATGAGAATATTGATCAATGTATACAGTCACTATATGGCTGAAATATTGCTGAACACGACATTAAACCTTAATTCTCTCTCTCCCTGTTGTGAAAAGGGTACTCCTTTCAGCGACACACAGTAGAACATGTCACCATTATACATGTATAATATAGAATCAATACCAAAACATAGAAATGGATTCATACACATAATTATACCATCAATTTTAACTTGTATCACGAGAAACTCACCTGTGTGTAAAAAGACTAACAGGCTAATGAGAATCCATTTTGGTAGAGAAAATGTGAGATCACAGCCCTGGTCTCCGGTGAAGAGAAATAACCTCATCGTCCTGGGAGAGCGAGGTACTCCCTCCTGCTCCAATACTCCTCCTATAGCCTGCTCTAACACATTGAGCAATTAGGACGGACACATACATAAATACAGCATCCAATAGTTCATGGTATATTGATTGAATCTCCCAGGAACTATGAGTTGTTAATCCGAACGATGCATCAGGCTGTTGAACAACAATGTTGAGCAATGTGTCCGGTATGTTCAGTCATGCTCTGCATGTTTACTGGTCGATGATATTTATGTGACCAATCATTACAGCGAATTGTTGTCTTACGACTAACTTTATCTACACTGGACCAGAAATCCTGAAACAATGCCAGCAGATTGACAACGCAATAATTGGAGCGTGCAGGATCCCCGCAGTGATGCAGTCGGTGACCTATATAAAAGATCTAGTGAAGTAAGTACTTGAAGATCCTGCACGCGTCAGGCCGCAGCCAACCAGCCAGCAAGCCAGTGATGTACACTCAGAGCCTGTTCCACGTTCACATCATGATTCACAGGATACAGAGGAAATCCTCTGTCACACTGCACGAGCAGATCTCGAAATCTTCCAATAAACACTCCTAATGATGATGTGAACTGTATACTATAATAGGATAGTACCAGCATTGAGCTCTGACAGGCCCTCAAGCTGAAACTGTCATATCCAACAGTTTCCTGACCCTAATATCTGTGTCAGCCCTCTGGGGTTTATCCCTGACTCACTGGTTCCTTAACAGCAGAAAGGGTTCAAGCCTAATTGCCATTATTCAAGAAACCCTTTCCTGTTGACTTCAAGACTTGGTCATGCCATGGAGCTTATAAAAAAAACTTCATGGACATGGATACCCCATTTCTGTGGAATTGTCGGCTTCAGTGACCTGATGTACGAAACAGTGAATCTGATCTCAAAGTTCGAATAGTCAATCAGATCCTGCAGCTGTGGCAATTCCTGACTCCAGTTTCTTCTAACAGGAAATCAGTTCGGATGACCCATCATATCCTGAATTAGAGACTATCTCTTTGTGGCCATGTATTGTAGTCGACTGGACCATGGAGCTAGAAATGAGAGCACCTAGCTCATAATTCCCCCATTACCAGGTCAAGATCTTCCGAGTTCCATACAGCCTCTGTCTGATTTCCTCCACCTCCCAACAGGAGGCTGTCTAAGGCTAACTTCACAAGATGAGGCTTACAAGTCTGGGGTGCCCCTCTTACGCCTGTCTGAAGTTAGATCAAATGTTTAATGCAGTGGAACAAGAATTTTATATATTCCAAACATAGCGGATGGATGTACTTGGATTTCTCTTTCATGCCACAATTTCACAAGGGTTAGAAATAAAATCAGTGCCATATCTTAAATATCAGACCTCTTCATCTACCCATCCTTGCCTCCCACAATGCTTGCATATGTATGAGTCATATATTGCTGTGTTTTGATCACATGACCAGGTTCCTGATACTGCTGAAAGAACAGCCTGCATCCATCAACAGTGTATTGAGACAGTGCCCTTTTTGGTGTCTATTATAACTCCTTCTGCTGTAATTGTTTATGATACACAGCACATGGGGGACAAAGGCCTGGTTCATTCAGTAATAACTGGGACCAAATGGAGAGATTTGAGATATGATAAACATGCTGATATATTCCTGATACCAACCAGATCTGGTTACCTATAAACACTGTGTTAGAGGGGGGTCATCCTGGCCTAGGGTCAATTGATGGTCACTTGAGACTAAATATTTATACTGGGGTACATGGTAAATGTTCTAAAAATTCAGTCACTCCTGTAATATTCAGTCAGGGTGCACATTTTAATATAGAGCAAATAATGATCAATGTAGATAATAAAATTTCTTGAATTTTAAATGTATTCTGTGCCATCTATCTCTCTAAGTATCAATTGGTATTTTGTGTGTCCGATCAATAGCTTTCACTGCTATTGTTTACAGCTTCAGACTATAAATAATTAATTTTGAAGAAGTTAAATAGAATAATTTAATTGATAAATATTCTCAGAAAATCTGTTTCATGAATTTCCTGTTCTAATAAATTTGACCCACACCCCGCCATTATTGCCAAGTTTTGGAAATTGCACTCGCTGTGATTGAATTAGCATTTAACTTTTAAGAAACAACACCTGTAAAATATCTCGAAACATCCCAGACATTGTTGTTAAAATTAATAGCTTGATACTTAAAGGTTATACCAAATGACTCTATACTACTTTGCATTAAAACACACCCAGTAGTGTTCCAAACAACAAATTAGTATTTTTTTCTCGAATAATGTCGTCGAAGTGGGTTTTAGGACACGAATAGCACACATGTGGGGAGAAACGTATTGGAGCCGTGACCTCTGGTGCATGACGTCACAACCTGATTACGATTGCGCCGTAAACGTCATAGTCTATGACGTCGGGCGTTGTTACGAAAGATTCACCCAACTGTGGGAGTTCTAGCGTGATGTCGCTGACATTTGGACGTCACAACAGGCATCTGAGCGAGATCGTAATCAGGTTGTGACGTCACAGGTCAAGCGGTCACAGCTTTCGCCGTTTTGAAAGGGGCATGAAATTGTCGCACTTTACTGCTGCTATTTCCAACCTTGGGCAGTTTGAAAACATACAAAAATGTAAAACAAGTCTATATAATCACCTCTACAACAATTTAGCACAAAAAAGTAGCAGATTTTGAGACCATTTTGTATAACCTTTAAATATGTCAATGGAGATGTTGCTACCTTTAGTCTTGCAGAATGGGTCCCTTTTATCTATGTGATTGAAAATTGCCTGTTTAATTCAGGATTTTGGACTGTTGCTCAAATGGCCATCTTCATCCTTGATACTACTAGGCTCTAGTAATACATGTGGTCACAATTATTATTTCAAAAAGGGGGGAATTTTTTTTTTATAAATGTTCAACATGAATTTTTGCCATTCCAGTCTAGTAAACAGTTTTCAAGTTTTAAGTGATTTTTGTAATATGCAATCTGGGGTACAGAATCATGCAACGAACAATGTGTAGGTAATGAACAAAATGTTTTGGTGTTTTTGAATTTTTGAAAAAAAAAGACCATCTTCCATCTTTTGAAATTGACACTGGGGTGTGGTCAAAAGCGTCGGTTGAAAAAATTATACAGAAGTCTGACAGAGCTATACTGAGTTTACCCAAGTCTACCAAAACATGGAACATCAGTGTAAATGGTTGAATTTATGTTTAGAGATATCAAGATGTAAGATATAATTCTCTTCTATCCCTAAATGTAAATATTTATGAAGGTTAAGAGGTTAGAAGTTGTCTAGCTCAGTGTTTGGATTTGCTTTTGACTTCTTGACTTTTGTGTAGAGGAACAGGTTACAGATTTGCATATGACAGACAATTAGACCTGACATAAAATAGATATCTTCTATCCAATTAAGACTAGATTATGAATGTTGGTGGGAACTATTAGTGGGATAGATCATATGCTTAGCTTCAAAGATGTAGTCAAGCTGATTGACATACAAGTTTTTGAAAGAGATGGAGAAAACATATCAGACCTTTCATTTTTGCTTGGACCGTTACTGAGCAAAAATCTGCCTGTCCTATTACAAAGCCTTCTTGACAAACTTCATGGCCACCTTATGCTGAGAAGCAGGCAATTCAAGCTATATTTTGATTGATATTACCATTTTCTGCAGAAAGAACTCCCACATGTATCACATAAAGATAATATGAATAACATCAAAGACATCCAGCTTATCATACAATGTATTACTTTGCAGTGTTTAGAATAATAATGCTTTGAAGTTTGTCTGAAATTCTATGAAGCAAAATTGCAGTTCTGGGACAATATTCATACATGCAGATTCAGAATGCCTGGAGATGTAATGTTTTCTTCAGCATTTGACCGAGGTCAGATATGTTTATCTCTGCACTGTGTATCTATTTGGAATGGAGATACATGCACCAAACAGTTGTGGTTTTAAAGGGAGTTAACTGATTATGTTAGTAATGTTATACACCAAAGCTGGATTGATACAGTATATAGTTAATAGTTCAGCTTGATGTTGGAGATCAGACAAGAATGTATATTCCTGCTTATCAGTCCAGTCATGACATATAGGTTATATTCATGGGTTTATATAGATATTCCCAGTTTACACTTGGGAGGGTAGGTTAAGTGTTTTTATTCTCACTGTGCATTCTGTGTTGTCTCGCTATAGTATATAGTTCATAAGACTAAGTCTGCCAGACAATCCCTATAGTATACTTCACAAGACCAAGTGTGCCACACAGTCCCTTTAGTATAGTTCACAAAACCAAGTGTGCCAGACAGTCCCTATAGTACGGTTCACAAGATCAAGTGTGCCACACAGTTCCTGTAGTATACTTCACAAGACCAAGTGTGCCACACAGTCCCTATACTACAGTTTACAAGATCAAGTGTGCCACACAGTCCCTACAGTATACTTCACAAGACCAAGTGTGCCACACAGTCTCTTTAGTATACTTCACAAGACCAAGTGTGCCACACAGTCCCTTTAGTATAGTTCACAAAACCAAGTGTGCCAGACAGTCCCTATACTACAGTTTACATGTACAAGATCAAGTGTGCCACACAGTCCCTGTAGTATACTTCACAAGATCAAGTGTGCCACACAGTCCCTGTAGTATACTTCACAAGACCAAGTGTGCCACACAGTCCCTATAGTATACTTCACAAGATCAAGTGTGCCACACAGTCCCTGTAGTATACTTCACAAGACCAAGTGTGCCACACAGTCCCTGTAGTATACTTCACAAGACCAAGTGTGCCAGACAGTCCATATACATGTAGTATAGTTCACAAAACTAAGTGTGCCAGACAGTTCCTATCCCGCAAATATTATTCGATATTTGTAAATTGTATATTAAAGCGATATTGAACCAAATATGAATAAATTGACTTGGATTTCAGTCTAAACTGGGGAGGCACTTAAAAAAATACTCTTTGTTTTGGCCACTAGGGGGAGTTGTTCCTGTTGGTGACCGACCAGGGGTTCTTGACAGAGCCCAATGTGGTGTGGGAGACCCTGTCCAATGTAGAAGGAGACTGTCATTTCGTGGATGCCAGTTTTCATACTTACACCAAACCCGAGCTTGCCCCCATAGTAACCCCTGAGGTCCCGGCTGGTAGTGACCAGCAAATTGATCAGGAGTAAGTAACAAATATTGGATGAAACACGAGGTCATTTGAAACTTCAAGACAACAGTTCTGTAATTTTATTTTTGTTGTAAAGGCCTTGCTGCAACTGTTAAGCCACACTGCTTTGCAGTAGAAGACTGATGAGAAGATTTTTTAGAAAATAAACCAATCAGACGCAAATATTAATGGTTATTTCCTCTATGGCATTAATTGCATCACTGATTAGTTTTGTTATCTTTTCATTGTTGCTAATATTTTCAAGATTGTTATATAATCGAGGGATAAGTTGATCATGAAAAGTGGAAGGAACTTGAGATATGTTCTTTTTGATAAATGTTTCTATATTTATAGACACACTATCATACTTCTTTCAATTTTCAAACAAAACCAGAAAAGTTTTCTCCTTTCCAGTTCCAGGATCTTGGATTGAAGTACTTTTTATTTATGATGGAATATTTTGACATTGTTTTCTTCAGCTATCTTGTTGCTCTGTCTCTACAACAAGAACAACAATTACAGGTGGATCCTGAAGCTGCTGCCTGGAATAACCAACAACCTCATCAACCTGCAGCTCCTGTTGAACCCCTTTCAGAGTCAGTATACAAAATTGGTTACTTTTGTTCACATCACAACTTGGTTTGTTGGAATGTACCTAAGAGATCAATCCCAATCTAACTCAAATATATAGAATGTGAATTCCCTAACACTGAGGGAAAATTAATTTGTGTGTAGGCTCAATAAAACAGCCCTGACATCGAACTCTTTAGCCGCAAATGCATGCAATGGCACTGAGGTTGGGCAATATGAACCATTTCTTAACATTGGTAATGCTGTATTCACAGATGTTGACAGCCGATGTCTTCGGTTTGCAAAATGTCTATTCAACTCCGAGAAAACATCTTCAAAGTTTTTTGGATTTTCATTATATGGAAAGCCACCATGATACCTCATTCCGATTTTTGCAATATTGCCAATGCCTTACCTTGGTCCATCGTCACATGTGCAATGACATCGTTTTGTGTCTTTCAAGGCTAGAGAGTTCCATCTTGGGATCATGTCTGTATGCAAATTCAGCATGAATATGTCTGAGGAGAGAGAGAAGGAAAATGACATCTTGGCTTGCACCATTACAGGGTTTGAAATTCAAATTGAACATGCAGCCATTACCAGGGGGGAACTTATCCGGGGGGGGGGGGTGACATTTCCTACAGTGGGGGGGGACATTTCCTACACTCGTGACGTATTATGAATATCCCTGAATACACATTCGTATATGTATTAATATTAGGAATATTTCCTAATGAAATGGATGAAAAAATGTGACCATGCCTTATGCCATTACACAATTAAAACTTATGTAGATAATATACATTGTTTCTTGTTGTAAAAATTTACATTAATTGCAGCACATTTTCACGTGATAATGTCATCTCTTCATATCTCTAATGGCAGCCATGAGATTGCAATGCGACTACAGGAAGAAGAAGATCGCAGGGCTGCAGCTGCTTATGCACAACAACCACCACAACAAAGACCCGCAGCAGGTCAGCCCTCAGCTAACTCAGGAGGTCGAAGACAGAGAGACCGGGAAACGAGAGAAGGAAGGGAAAAAGAAAAAGAAAAGGACAGTGTAAGTGTTGTTGAAACAGTGTTTACGTTTATAGTGAAAAATCTCTCTGGATCAGTTGATTCTTCCATCGCTTCTGTTGAGGTGGCATTTGACACTGATGAGAGATGAATTGAAGTGGATATTGATTTATATCTCTACTCTTGGAATTAAATTTGAAATTAGTTTTTACCCCTCAACCATTTTGGCCTTGGGATATTGTCATCATCATGTACGTCCGTCCATATGTCCGTCGTGCCATACATCCGTCTGTCCATCCATCCGTTATCGCATTTCAGGCAAAACCACTTGAGATACAGTGACCAAATTATTTATCTAGTTATAAGTCAGATGCCTATAAAAAATGTCTCCCCTCGACCCATATTTTACAGAGTTATGCCCCTTTACAGATGTATTAATTTCTGATTTTGTGATATATGCTTGAATGTAAGTATATCTGCAGAACTGTGTTTGATACAGCTGCTACATTTTGGAAACTTACTTATATACATGTAGTTGTATTCTAGAAGCCAACAAAGAATTAGTCACCTCGGCTCTTATTCTGCAAAGTTATTTCCCTTTTCGTGTGCAATATTCTGATATGCTTGAAGGTAACTAGGTATATCTAATTACCTGTGTTTGGTACAGCTACCAAATTATGAGGAAACCTTTTATCTAGTAGTCTTCAAGATGCCTACAAAAAAGATTTCTTAATTGCTTGGGGGAAGCCGGGGGGTTTTGTGAGTCTCGCCCTCATGTTCTCATTTTACTTGGAGGTGATATCCAACTTGTCTGATCTTCTACTGTCTGAATGCCATATACAGACTGTAGCTGTTTTTTTCTTGGCTCACCTTTGTTACCATTGAATTGTTATAGGTAAGAAATATGTCCATCCTTTAATATCACTGTTCATCCATATGTCATTTCAGTGTCTGATATTGTGATCTGATCAACATAATCACACATCTGTTGGAGGAGAATTATTCCTGGGCGTATGTATAGTGGAGCTAGAGTGATGAAGTCCTGAAAACCCTCAGAGCCGCATGCACATTGAGTTTGGGTATATAATATTACACACTGAGATGCGATGCTGCAGGGAAGGTGTGGCACTGCAAAGAAGGTGCTGCCGTTTTGTGAATGGCGTTACTAGATTGGGAGGTATGACACTATGCTGTAAGGTGTGAGACTGGAAGGTCCAACACTGTATGTGACATTATATGGAAGGTTTGACAAGTACACAGGTGTGATACTCAATGGAGGATGTGGCACAAGTTAAGGCAAGAGTGACACTAATGAGAGGGGTAAAATTACAGGAAAGGTCACATAGGTGTGACGCTATATGGGAGGTGTCAGAAGTATGAGTTTTAAGAAATTGTCAATTTCCAGTAGTGGTTTTAACACTTCATTAAATAGTCAGTCTAAACGCCGGTTTAATATGCTGGATTCATGAGATGATCTCATGAAGAAAGGAAGGGAGTGCTGTAAGGAAGTTATTCATGGTAGGTTCATGATAGATTCAGACAGAGAAGTAAAAAAGTAAAAATGATACTGCATGAAACTGAAATAATGTTGTACTCAGTGCTGATGCTGATGTGGATGGAAACATAACTGTGTACATAACAGATGATAATTTATACCGAAATCTTTTAAATTTGAATTTAGCATTTATTACTGTTCTATTATACATGGGACATCTGTGTGAAAATTCCATCAGGAATTGAATATATTAAAATTTGGGGGTAGTTTGGATTAGTTAAAATTAAAGATGACGTGAAAATATTGAAATCAGGAATATGGGAAATGATATTATCAAATTTGACTTGTCTGTTGAATATATACGAATGAAATAATGGTATGTAAATGTAGTTTAGAAGAAAATTACTCTTGTTAAATTATTGCATAGCTGTACAAATACACTATCGAATGCAGACCGTATTTCAAACATGTTTATTCAAAAATTGATTCCAGTATTACATGTATATGTATTTTTCATGTAGATTGTTGATTTTGATTTTATTTTGGCACTTTTGGAGCATATATTCATTATATTATTAAATTATCAGATCTTTTCTTATGTTAACTGCTGTGATTTGTAGTTTGACCTTTTCCACCATTCTGCAAGTCCTTGTGGAAGATGATCTCATTATCTTTGTCAACTTGCACATCATACAAGTAATTCCTCTAATAATTCAATCACCATATTGAAGTTGAATCACCACCAATTTTGTGGACGAATACAATCTATTGTTCTAATAACTTTGATCACCCTCTAAAATGATTAAAATACCGTATTTGCATGATTTTGGACCATTTTGTCAACTTCCAAATACATTTGATCACCGCCTGATTTTTGGGTTGGAAATTTCCGTTCCTGTGATTGAATAATTAGGGGAATTACCGTAGTAAATATTGGACAAACTTGTCACATTATAAATACCAAAGACAAGTCATTTAAAAGATTTAATCACCGAATTGGTGTTTATGCTCATACATCGTACATGTATTTCTATACTGCTGAACAATTATAACCAGCTAGCTGATTTTCGTCTTTTATCTTTGTTAAAAATTCACATAAAATCAGGAGCTAAAGGGGTTTCATTGTATGCCTTTTCAGGAGCACTTTCATCAGGATTTACACCTATCAGAACAAAATTTCTAGATCTGTAGCTGAGTCATTCTACCATTGTGGTATATTTTCTGTCCTACACTCCACCCTGCTGGTACTGTTAATTGCAATGCATGAAAGATATTCCTTGAGACATTATTCTTTGTAATAATAATAAACACAATTGTTTGGTCTTTTTATAGACGTTATTATGGCTTTATTTTCCTGTCCCTTGGTCAGTTGTACTGTCTACATAATAACTATAATCTGTTAATTTGGGGTATTTCATATGAGAAAATGTGACAGAGCCTAAACCACGAATGAAAAAGTCTGTATTTCTATGTACATTATCACAAAACTCATATACCAGACTCGTGGACCCTGGCAGAATAAGGTGACACTTTTGAGTTACAGAGGATATAATAATAATTTTCCTGATTCCACGAATAAAATTCAACCAATATTTCTCTATAACTGCTGTTTTTTATGTACATTGTATTCATGTTACCCTGCTTCTCATTCTTTGTCAGGTATTCTCAGTGTGCAATTGAAGTTTAGTGAAACAAAAGAAATGAATTCTTATATAGTCTATACTATTTGATTGTTAAGGGAAGATTTTCTAGATAAATTTCATTATTTTATCTTTATTTGATATTTATAATAATTTTAATTCATCTATGGATATACAGCTAATTAGATATGTGTCTTCCATTATTGTGTAATGCTGGAAAATATGCTGATAGAACAAATGTGAATAGTGCATTCTTGTGGGCTTATGTCGTTTATTCTCTTCTTCCAAACAACTCTCGCTAAACGAGAGCAGAGAACAGTAGATCAGCTGTTCCATCTGCTGTCAATGACACGCACAACTGGGGTACGGATCCCTATGCTATAACATTGTGTGACACCCATTTTTTTCATCAGTTGATGTACCTTGAAAATTTCTGAAACTTCAGTATGTTTTGTGAACTAGGCATCCTCCGAAAATATCTGAAAATCAGCCCCCGGGAATACATACTTTTCAATTTATGGCAATTTATCCGTATTTCCTAATGTTACGGGCGGGAACAGCCAACTGTGACACAGGGCTGTCTGTGACAATACTTCTGGAAGGCGTGGAATGAACTGAACTTCAATTTGTCAACTAGAGTTATCTCCCCTATAGCTTGTCATTTTGGGTCACTACTGAAATTAAATCATATATGATCAGTGAATGCAGGGTGACAGCTAGTATATAAAAGCCAGTTTAACTAGCCAGTATCCCAGTCTACAAGTTTCACATTTTGTCAGCTTTGGACAGACTGGCAATCCACTTCTCGTTTTCTCTATCTCTCTTGGGTTAAATTTTCAACTTTTTGCCTGTTCAGTTTTTGAATTGCCTGTCCAGTGAATATACTGGCTGGATCTATATATGGCTAATACTATGGGCAGATGTCTTGGTGGAAACATTTCTGTCTTTTTTTAGGGGTCTTTGCTGTTGATACGTTGTACTTTAGCCTTCCTAGATCAACCACACCAGTCAGAATTGTGTCTTCAGTGCAACTTAATATAGCGCTGCCCATGTATGTGTTACCCTAAATTTGTATATTTATATTGCATGTGGACAGAAATGCATGTTGTAAATAGTATTGTAGTTGGAAAATAAGACTTACCCTATTTGTACATTTTATGTACTGGCATTAGACTTTGTTATGTATATAGGCATACTTATTTCATGTGAAATTTCAAGTTGTTGGTCATGGAAAAAATACAAGCATCGTGTGTCCTACATCAGCATTATAAATCAATCCCCAATATGTAAATTTCTGCCATAAACGACAAACTCTTTGTTTTACATGTATATCCTGCATTGAATAGTGTGGTGGCCTCAAGAAGTGAAGAGCTAATGTAAAGGCCCAGATTCTGCATATTCAGTCTCTGTGCAGTTGTGATGTTGCGGCTGTCGCCACTTGTACAGGTTAGGGCGATCCTGCTCTCTAAAATGGAGGGAAAAAAGGTCGTTTTTGCTCAATAACTCTTGATTTCTTCATAACCAATGCATCAAAAGTTCAGGTCCATTGATTTATCTATTGTTCCATGTCATAAAATTAATTTGCCATTTGAAGAACCAGCCAATGTTGTTTAAACAGCACGATGGATGTTTGGCCTATTATTATGCAAATTAGATAGATGACAATTTGCTTTTTCACTACCATTTAATGCGGATAGATATATCTGTATGCGCCTCAAGAAGAGTTTGCTGGATTTAGTTATGTGAACTGATTTATTGAGCGAAAACGACCCTTTTTACCTCCATTTTAGAGAGCGGGATTCCCCTGACCTGTTGCAGTCTCCATGCACTTGCAGACAGCCACAGACAGTCATTCCCCTATTGTCAGAGTATGTCACCTCCTAAATTGTCAGTGTAACATCCTCTGACTGCATTGTACTGAAAAATCTTCAGAATTTTATCGATTTTGATCGACATTGGATGTGTGTATCATTGTATATGAGAGACATGGAAAATGTATGCAATATATCTTGTAGACGAACGAACAAGTTAGCTGCTGAAGTATTTGTCGGAGGAAACGTTACAATGTCATGTTTTGCTGTGACATATCCTGAGCCTACTCTGCTCGGTTTAGTAATGGGCAATGCTGGGCAAAGTTCCACATTTTAACTGACCCCAAAGCAATCAGATGGTGTATATCTGACAGTAGGATATATA
This sequence comes from Hanleya hanleyi, assembly GCA_036873755.1. NCBI lineage: Eukaryota > Metazoa > Mollusca > Polyplacophora > Lepidopleurida > Hanleyidae > Hanleya > Hanleya hanleyi. Next base: position 30,808 of record JAVTVY010021763.1, read on the forward strand.
CATTCTGATGCCATGAGAATGTAGACTGTGCCTTGAGTGAATCCTCCCACTCCATCAGAATGTATGAAATGATTTTTGAGAGAGGAAGAATAAATTAGTCGGTAGAGCATCAGCGCATTGATCCGAGGTCATGGGTAACCCTCTTTCTCTCTTAAAAATCTCTGTTGTATATATGCTTAGTAGCAGGTTATACGTCATACCAAACATCTTTTCTTCAAAATATATCAGGAGGAGAGTCCTGTCAGTCTTTACTGAACCCTTACTCACTTAATTTGGACTTGCACTATATAACTTGTGTTAATCCTTAGATAATACTATCTGCCCCGATAGCAGCGGCAGGCGCATTTATGCGGGCCCCTTGCCTGATTTGCAGTTCAACATCGGGTCGCTTTCCTATCTCTTCAGCCTAGGAAGTATGTTTAATCGATGATAAATATGTAAATATGGTAAATATGGATCAATTTATCTGTACTATTTTGCTTTACTATTCCAAGAAAGGACCATTATGCTTACATTTACGATAAATTTGGCCACTTCAGGTTGGAAAATAGTCCAGTTATCACGAAATAGAAATATTTGCTAGGCCGAAGAGAAAAGAAAGCGACCCAATTAATCAACAGCAAATGCAGAGAGCCAGGTGTCAACACAGGCCCGTACGCACCCCCCCGCAGAGCAGACCGAGTTCCGCTGCCGGGGAAAAAAAATTCAGATTGCACGTAAGGACCCGCACCCAAGGCCCTTGGACGCGGCCGCCAGCTCGCAACAAATTATTGATAAATAAATCTGAGCACAATGTATATGGATTTATGGTACCATAAATCCATATACATTGTGTTCAGATTTATTTCTGGGAAAACGCGTAAAACGTATCTCCGGCAACCTGGGACCCTGGAGCTCCTGGTGCCTAAGCGGTCCCTGGACCCTCGCCTGTCAGGCTGTGAGCATTTCCTTGTTTTATCTTTGTGTGGACGATCGTATCGGTCGGCATATTGGTTTCCCTTCCAAGAACTAAAAGTCATCGTTTTGCATGTTTTTAATATAACCAGAAAGTCAAATTTATGCAGGCATGAAGTGCGATGCGTTTAATATCGATGCGTGCTTAAAATTGCGAAAAAAATCATGAAAATAGAACCATAAATCTGCAAGCAGTATGCTCAGTTTTATTTCTGGGAAAACGTTCAGAACGCATCTCCGACGATCTAGGACCCCGGAGCTTCCGGGGCCTAGGCGGCCCCTGGACCCTCGCCTGTTGGGCTGTGAGGATTTCCTTGTTTTATCTTTGTGTGGGTGATCGTATCGGTCGGCATATTGGTTTCCCTTCCATGAACTAAAAGTCATTGTTTTGCATGTTTTTAATAAAACCAGAAAGTCAAATGTATGCAGGCATGAGGTGCGATGTTTTCAATATCGATACATGCTTGAAATTGCGAAAAAATCGTGAAAATAGAATCATAAATTTGCGCGCAGTATGATCAGTTTTATTTCCGGGAAAACGCTCAGAACGCATCTCCGACGATCTAGGATCCCGGAGCTTCCGGGGCCTAGGCGGCCCCTGGACCCTCGCCTGTTGGGCTGTGAGGATTTCCTTGTTTTATCTTTGTGTGGACGATCGTATCGGTCGGCATATTGGTTTCCCTTCCAAGAACTAAAAGTCATCATTTTGCATGTTTTTAATAAAACCAGAAAGTCAAATGTATGCAGGCATGAGGTGCGATGTTTTCAATGTCGATGCGTGCTTGAAATTGCGAAAACATCGTGAAAATAGAATCATAAATCTGCAAGCAGTATGATCAGTTTTATTTCCGGGAAAACGCTCAGAACGCATCTTCGGCGATCTAGGATCCCACAGCTAGGACACTGTTCTCCAGATATCTCCAGAGGTAGGACACTCTTCACTCAATAAAAGATAAGAAACGGGACACTTATCCCCGGACAATCTTAGCATCCACACCGGAGTGAGGAGTTAAGGGGGGTTTTCCATGGTTGAATATTAACCATCTCCCAGTCGACAAGATTATCATTCACATATCCCCGGACACTCTTAGCATCCACACCGGAGTGAGGAGTTAAGAGGGTTTTCCATGGTTGAATATTAACCATCTCCCAGTCGACAAGATTATCATTCACACAACGAGTCAATAGTCATATACTGAATTTATCAGCCGAAAAAATGCAGTTGGCGGATATCGAAAATATGCTGTTAAAATGCGCCAGAACGCGCCATATGGCATCTAAATTTTCAAAAATTTATGGGGGGGCATGCCCCCGGACCCCCCTAGCGGAGCTTCGCGCCTGCGGCGCTCGCATTAAATGTTCCGCAATATTCTCTACCGACCCCCCCCCGTTACCAAACCAGCCTACGGGCTTGCAACACACCAGCTGTTGGTGTCAGGGCATATTGTCCAAGGATTAACTTCAATTATAGTCAAGGACTGAAAATATTTACTGTGTATGCAAAATTATCATGTTGTCAGACAATGGTTTTACTACATGTATCTAACTGGGTGATGAAGCTCTTTACACTTTCTTTATCCAACAGGACTATTGTCATGTACAAACTTCTTTATTGCTGTGACAAATATAGGGAAATATAGAAACATGCCACCTCAGCTGAATGTCCGACTGGGCAACAAGAAATCTGAATTATTGTGGACAGTTTAATATATGTCCATATGTACCTTTGGATGTATCGGGGAATGAACAGTTTACTCTATATGTATGGTTGTCATAAATTCTACATTATGGGAGCTTGTCCATTATGACATTGTCTTATGAAAAGTTTGAATTGCAACGTATAAATAATGCCACAAATCTGTGATGGAAAACTTTGTTCCTAATGTTATTCATGGCAAGTTCCTTTATCTATACTTGTATGTACATGATGCAAAACATATCCTAGCTAAGGATCTTGGTGTACATATTAAATCTTGAGTTTGACACGTTTGATGCCATTGCACTCAGCTGTGTTTGTTTATAGCTGATCACGTACATTCGTTGGAATGGGTTGCCAGAATTCAGATTAGCTACCTTTGTGGCATTGAGTATGCTCATCTACTGAGATAATCATACATGATAATAATTCAATCCCAGGAAACCTCCGGAACGACAAAAAATTGAGAGATGAAACTCCCTGACTTTTTAGAATATCATATTGTCACTAATTTATCATGCAGTTTTGCAAAGAAAAAAACAAAAAGAAAAAATTCAAAAATTCTGACTGAAAAATCATCGTCCAAAAATGCTCTTTTTGAAAATGTCACAGTGACGTCATCATGGCGGCCATCTTGGATTTTTTTACATTGTCTTGTAAAGCTTGACCCAAACATATAGTGTGGTAACCGTAAGTTTCAGTCCTCAAGCCTTAGCGATAGCAAAAATATACAGGCCCCCCCCCCCCAGGCTGCGGTACACCCCAAATCGCCCAGGCCAGATAGAGTTAAAGTGAGAGGAGACTCTGGAAATGCTGTTCGATCGTCTGTTCATCCATTGCAAATGTTGTAAATGCAATATCTCAAGAATGTTAAAGTCTGGCTTGATCATTGGTGCAATTATGCTCAAAGTTACGAAGGCCTCTAGGTTCACTCCGACAAAGGAATAGGACCCTACCCGTGGGGTTCCCAGGTGTGAAAAGGAATAGGACCCAAACGCTGTGATATGACTGAAATAATAGTTGAAAGTGACATTAAATCATATTCACGCACTTTGGCATAGTTCCTTGTGAACACAATATCTCGGGAGCAAATTGGAAAGAGCCTTGATGTTCGGTACAGTGCTGTCCTATGAGGGCCATGAAGTTCAGTTAGGACTAACATTGACCTATTTTCAAAGATAACTGAGGTCAAATGTGAATAGCAGTCCTATTTGCTTGTGAATGTAACATCTTGATATTTAAACAAACAGAGCTAGAGTCTGGTGTTTCTTGGGAGTAGACACTACATAGATACAGTCCTGTTGAACTACATAGATATGTTCCTGTTGAACTACATAGATACGGTTCTATTGAACTACATAGATTCGGTCTTGATGAACTACATATAAACAGTCCTGTTGACCTGCATAGTCCTGATGAACCATTTAGGTATGGTCCTTTTGAACTACATACATATGGTCCTGTTGAAATACATAGGTACGGTCCTGTTGACCTACATAGATACAGCCCTGTTGAACTACATAGATACGTTCCTGTTGACCCACATAGATAGTCCTGATGAACTGTTTAGGTATGGTTCTGTTGAACTACTTACATATGGTCCTGTTAAACTACATACATATGGTCCTGTTGAACTACATAGATACAATCCTCCTGTTGAACTACATAGATGCGATCCTGTTGAACTACATCAGTCCTGTTGAACTAAATAGGTATGGTCCTATTGAACTACATAGATATGTTCCTATTGAACTACATAGATTCGGTCCTGATGAACTACATAGATATGGTCCTGTTGAACTAAATAGGTATGGTTCAACTACATAAAGTCCTGATGAACTAGGTAGATATTGTCCTGTTGAACTACATACATAGGGTCCTGTTGAACAACATATGATCATGTTGAACTTCCTAGATATGGTCCTGTTGAACTACATGAATGTGGTCCTGTTGAACTACACAGATAGGGTCCTGTTGAACTGCACAGATACCGTCCTGTTGAACTACATACAGTCCTGTTGAACTATAGAGTCCTGATGAACTAGCTGTCACCATATGAGTGTAAGAACATGAAGTGGGAATTAAAACAAATCCCCCCCCCAATGAACTACATACATATGGTTCTGTTGAACTACATAGATTCGGTCCTGATTAACTACATACAGTCCTGATGAACTACATAGATTCAGTCCTGATGAACTACATATGGTCCTGTTGAACTACATACAGTCCTGTTGAACTACATAGTCCTGTTGAACTACATAGATTGTCCTGATGAACTACATAATCCTGATGAACTACATAGTCCTCATGAACTACATACAGTCCCGATGAACTACATACATAGTCTTGATGAACTACATAGTCCTGTTGAACTACACAGATACGACCCTGTTCAACTACATACATACGGCCCTGTTGAACTACATAGATATATTCCTATTGACCTACATAGATTCGGTCCTGATGAGCTACATAGACATGGCCCTGTTGAACTAAATAAGTATGGTTCGACTACATATAGTCCTGATGAACTAGATGTAGATATGGTCCTGTTGAACTACATACATAGTCCTGAGGAACTACATATATAGTCCTGATGAACTGCATACATAGTCCTGATCAACTGCATGCATAGTCCTGATGAACTACATGGTCCTGATGAACTTCATACATACAGTCCTGTTGAACTACATAGATGCGATCCTGTTGAACTACATCAGTCCTGTTGAACTAAATAGGTATGGTCCTATTGTACTACATAGATATGTTCCTATTGAACTACATAGATTCGGTCCTGATGAACTACATAGATATGGTCCTGTTGAACTAAATAGGTATGGTTCAACTAGATATAGTCCTGATGAACTAGGTAGATATTGTCCTGTTGAACTACATACATAGGGTCCTGTTGAACAACATATGATCATGTTGAACTTCCTAGATATGGTCCTGTTGAACTACATGAATGTGGTCCTGTTGAACTACACAGATAGGGTCCTGTTGAACTACATACATAGTCCTGAGGAACTACATATATAGTCCTGATGAACTGCATACATAGTCCTGATCAACTGCATGCATAGTCCTGATGAACTACATGGAGTCCTGATGAACTACATACATACAGTCCTGTTTAACTACATACAGTCCTGTTTAACTACATAGATATGATCATGTTGAACTATATAAATACTCTTCTGTTAAACTACATAGTCTTGATGAACTAGATTGATACGGTCCTGTTGATCTACATAGCTACACTCCGGTTGAACTACATAGGTACAGTTCTGTTGAACTACATATAGTCCTGTTGAACTACATAGATATGATCATGTTGAACTACTGTCCTGTTAAACTAGTCTCGACGAGCTAGATTGATACAATCCTGTTAAACTACATACAGTTCTGATAGTCCTGTTCAACTACATAGGGTCCTGTTAAACTACCTAGATATGGTCCTGATGAACGTTATATGGTCCTGTTTAACTACATACATAGGGTCCTGTTAAACTACCTAGATATGGTCCTGATGAACGTTATATGGTCCTGTTTAACTACATACATAGGGTCCTGTTGAACTACATAGATATGGTCCTGATGAACGTTATATGGTCCTGTTTAACTACATACATAGGGTCCTGTTAAACTACCTGGATATGGTCCTGATGAACGTTATATGGTCCTGTTTAACTACATACATAGGGTCCTGTTAAACTACCTAGATATGGTCCTGATGAACGTTATATGGTCCTGTTTAACTACATACATAGGGTCCTGTTGAACTACATAGATATGGTCCTGATAGAGCGTTATATGGTCCTGTTTAACTACATACATAGGGTCCTGTTAAACTACCTGGATATGGTCCTGATGAGCGTTATATGGTCCTGTTTAACTACATACATAGGGTCCTGTTAAACTACCTAGATATGGTCCTGATGGCATTATATGGTCCTGTTTAACTACATACATAGGGGTCCTGTTGAACTACATAGATATGGTCCTGATGAATGTTATATGGTCTGTTTAACTACATACATAGGGTCTGTTAAACTACCTAGATTATGGTCTGATAGCGTTATATGGTCCTGTTTAACTACATACATAGGGTCCTGTTAAACTACCTAGATATGGTCCTGATGAGCGTTATATGGTCTGTTTAACTACATACATGGGTCCTGTTAAACTACCTAGATATGGTCCTGATAGACGTTATATGGTCCTGTTAACTACATACATAGGGTCCTGTTAAACTACCTAGATATGGTCCTGATGAACGTTATATGGTCCTGTTTAACTACATACATAGGGTCCTGTTGAACTACATAGATATGGTCCTGATGAACGTTATATGGTCCTGTTTAACTACATACATAGGGTCCTGTTAAACTACCTGGATATGGTCCTGATGAACGTTATATGGTCCTGTTTAACTACATACATAGGGTCCTGTTAAACTACCTAGATATGGTCCTGATGAACGTTATATGGTCCTGTTTAACTACATACATAGGGTCCTGTTGAACTACATAGATATGGTCCTGATGAATGTTATATGGTCCTGTTTAACTACATACATAGGGTCCTGTTAAACTACCTAGATATGGTCCTGATGAACGTTATATGGTCCTGTTTAACTACATACATAGGGTCCTGTTTAACTACATAGATATGATCATGTTACTACATGTATATGGTCCTGTTGAAATACATATATATGTTCCTGCTGAACTATATTAATGTCCTGTTGAACTACATGCATACAGTCATGTTGAACTATATACATTTACATATGGTCCTGTTGAACTACATAGATGCGATTCTGTTGAAATACCTAGATATGGTCCTGTTAACTACATAGATAGTCTTGTTTTGTATGATTTCTTCAACTTAACATGCTAATCAATAAATCATTCCAATTGTTGGGGTTAGTTCCTATGATTATTATTTAGACTGTTTACTGCAGAGTTATGGTTAATCTTATGGAAATATTATCACCAGTAGGATGTTTCACTTGTAAACTTCACATTTAGTTTAATTTAATTTTAATTCCAGTATCACTATTTCATACTGCATGTTCTGTAAATAGATCATTTTAATGTACTCCCAGGTGTATCACTGAACAGTGTTCCAGATATTTGTGCTGCTCCTTTGTTTTGTACATATGCGACCATTAGCTTGAAATTATGTATGAGAATTATCTGTTGTAACTTTACTATTATTGTAGTATACGAGTGTTTAATTTAGCCATTTGACATAAACTTGGCATTACTGCAGACTGCTTTATATAAAAGCATCAGCATTCAACAAAGCTGGGATAATTATATTGGAGCAATGGTGGTGGCATTTTACTGTTTGTTCTTGGGTTGTCAATATCTGTTGAACTACATAATAAATGCATTGTTTCTTTACACAAACTTTTTTATCTTTGCTTTTGTTGTAAACTTGTGAGAAAGTGAACTGGATGAAAATGTTGCATTGGTAAAAGGACATTTTTAGCCCACCATCACCAGATGGTGGGCTGTTCAAATCGCCTTTCGTCCGTCGTCCGTCCGTAAACATTTCTTGTTATCGCGATTTCTCCGGAACTACTGCACGGATCTTTCTGAAATTTGGTACACAGGTTCCCCTTGGGGTCTAGTTGTGCAGATAACTTTTCTGGTCCGATTCGAAAATCCAATATGGCCACAGGGCGGCCATCTTGGATTTCCCCATGAAACCTTGTTATCACGATTTCTCAGGAACTACGGCGTGGATCTTTCTGAAATTTGGTACACAGATTCCCCTTGGGGTCTAGATGTGCAGATACCTTTTCTGGTCCGATTCGAAAATCCAATATGGCCGCAGGGCGGCCATCTTGGATTTCCCCATGAAACCTTGTTATCGCGATTTCTCAGGAACTACTGCACGGATCTTTCTGAAATTTGGTACACAGGTTCCCCTTGGGGTCTAGTTGTGCAGATAACTTTTCTGGTCCGATTCGAAAATCCAATATGGCCACAGGGCGGCCATCTTGGATTTCCCCATGAAACCTTGTTATCGCGATTTCTCCGGAACTACTGCACGGATCTTTCTGAAATTTGGTACACAGGTTCCCCTTGGGGTCTAGTTGTGCAGATAACTTTTCTGGTCCGATTCGAAAATCCAATATGGCCACAGGGCGGCCATCTTGGATTTCCCCATGAAACCTTGTTATCACGATTTCTCAGGAACTACTGCGCGGATCTTTCTGAAATTTGGTACACAGATTCCCCTTGGGGTCTAGATGTGCAGATACCTTTTCTGGTCCGATTCGAAAATCCAATATGGCCACAGGGCGGCCATCTTGGATTTCCCCATGAAACCTTGTTATCGCGATTTCTCAGGAACTACTGTACAGATCTTTCTGAAATTTGGTACACCGGTTCCCCTTGGGGTCTAGATGTGCAGATATCTTTTCTGGTCCGATTCGAAAATCCAATATGGCCACAGGGCGGCCATCTTGGATTTCCCCATGAAACCTTGTTATCACAATTTCTCAGGAACTACTGCGCGGATCTTTCTGAAATTTGGTACACAGATTCCCCTTGGGGCCTAATTGTGCAGATACCTTTTCTGGTCCGATTCGAAAATCCAATATGGCCACAGGGCGGCCATCTTGGATTTCCCCATGAAACCTTGTTATCGCGATTTCTCAGGAACTACTGCACGGATCTTTCTGAAATTTGGTACACAGGTTCCCCTTGGGATCTAGATGTGCAGATACCTTTTCTGGTCCGATTCGAAAATCCAATATGGCCACAAGGCGGCCATCTTGGATTTCCCTATGAAACCTTGGTATCGCGATTTCTCAGGAACTACTGCATGGATCTTTCCCAAATTCGGTACACAGGTTCCCCTTGGGGTCTAGTTGTGCAAGATACCTTTTCTGGTCCGATTCGAAAATCCAATATGGCCACCAGGCAGCCATCTTGGATTTCCCCATGAAACCTTGTTATCACGATTTCTCAGGAACTACTGCGGATCTTTCTGAAATTTGGTACACAGATTCCCCTTGGGGTCTAGATGTGCAGATACCTTTTCTGGTCCGATTCGAAAATCCAATATGGCCACAGGGCGGCCATCTTGGATTTCCCCATGAAACCTTGTTATCACGATTTCTCAGGAACTACTGCGCGGATCTTTCTGAAATTTGGTACACAGATTCCCCTTGGGGCCTAGTTGTGCAGATACCTTTTCTGGTCCGATTCGAAAATCCAATATGGCCACAGGGCGGCCATCTTGGATTTCCCCATGAAACCTTGTTATCACGATTTCTCAGGAACTACTGCACGGATCTTTCTGAAATTTGGTACACAGGTTCCCCTTGGGATCTAGATGTGCAGATACCTTTTCTGGTCCGATTCGAAAATCCAATATGGCCACAAGGCGGCCATCTTGGATTTCCCTATGAAACCTTGTTATCGCGATTTCTCAGGAACTACTGCATGGATCTTTCCCAAATTCGGTACACAGGTTCCCCTTGGGGTCTAGTTGTGCAAGATACCTTTTCTGGTCCGATTCGAAAATCCAATATGGCCACCAGGCAGCCATCTTGGATTTCCCCATGAAACTTCGTTATTGTCATTTCTCAGGAAGTACTGCATGGATCTTTCTCAAACTTGGTACACAGGTTCCCCTTAGGGTCTAGTTGTGCAAGACACCTTTTCTGGTCCGATTCGAAAATCCAATATGGCCACAAGGCGGCCATATTAGATTTCCCCATGAAACCTTGTTATCGCGATTTCTCAGGAACTGCTGCATGGATCTTTCTCAAATTTGGAACACATGTTCCCCTTGGGGTCTAGTTGTGCAAGATACCTTTTCTGGTCAGATTCGAAAATCCAATATGGTCACAAGGCGGCCAGCTTGGATTTCCCCATGAAACCTTATCACGATTTCTCGGGAACTGCTGCATGGATCTTTCCCAAATTCGGTACACAGGTTCCCCTTGGGGTCTAGCTGTGCAAGATACCTTTTCTTGTCCGATTCGAAAATCCAATATGGCCACCAGGCAGCCATCTTGGTTTTCCTCATGAAACCTTGTCATCACGGTTTCTCAGGAAGTATTTCATGGATCTTTCTCAAATTTGGTACACAGGTTCCCCGTGGGATCTAGTTGTGCAAGATACCTTTCTGGTCCGATTCAAAAATCCAATATGGCCACAAGGCAGCCATCTTGGATTTCCCCATGAAACTTTGTTATCGTGATTTCTCAGGAGCTAGTACTGCATGGATCTTTCTCAAATTTGGTACAGAGGTTCCCCCCTTGTGGTCTAGTTGCGCAAAATACCTTTTTCGGTTCGATTCGAAAATCCAATATGGCCACCAGGCGCCCATCTTGGATTTCCCATGAAACTTTATCGTGATTTCTCAAGAAGTAATGCATGGATCTTCCTTAAATTTGGTACACAGGTTTTTTGTGGTCCAGTTGTGCAAGATACCTTTTTTGGTCCGATTCGAAAATCCGATATGGCCGCCAGGTGACCATCTTGAATTTTCCCTTGAAACATTATTATCGTCAATTCTCAGGAACTACTTCATGGATTCTTTCTGAAATTTGGTACACAGGTTCTACATGAGGCCTAGTTGTGCAAGATGCCTTTTTTGGTCCGATTCCAAAATCCAAGTTACTCTTGAAATTAATACGGTATTCCCGAGTTGTGATGTTGCATCACACGAGTCGGCGGATCAAACATTGGGACATATTCTATATAGTGACTATAGAGAATATCCAAACCTTCACCTTCCATATCAAGGAGTTCAAATAATTCAGAATTAAAATATATTTCTTCAAATTTTATATCAATTTTCTTAATCCAGTGAACTGTTTTGTCTGCCGACGGGTCGGCTACATGAAGAGACGTCACTCTTGTGACACAACGTTACAACTCGACAACTTTAGACTACTGCATGTTTCGATCCAAGGGAGATAATCAGGATTCAAACACTTTCGAAGTTTCAACATTACTGCGCGGATCCCTTCAGTATTAAGTATTGTACCATGTTACTATTTTTGAGCATGGTATCTTAAAAGAGATATCTCAAACTAGCCCAGTAAACAGAACAGAATTAGCATTCGTTCCTAATTATAAAATCTTAAGTATGTTTCATAGCTCAAAGGTTCAGACATTTGTCTTCGCTTCCAGTACCCAATGATGACACGTGCAAAAAAAAATACTACAAAACGAAGACGAATGATCCTCCGGACATTCACTTTCAGACTAACTTTGCTCTTTTCTCTTGTACTATTACAACTGACATAAGTACAGTTTCTAGAAATCTTGAAACTCCTTAAACTTAGAAAGATGATATCTTGGTGTTTTCCAGTGTCCCTTTTTTGATCTTTTCGCTCAGATTCGAAATTCTGTAAACAAAATTACAAATCAATCGTTTGTTCTTAGTAACAATGGACAAAAAGATCCTCTTGTCACTAGCTTACAATTATCAGACAATGGTGGGCGCCAAGATCCTTCAGGATCTCTCGTATTATGTGTGAAGTGCCTGAAAATAAACACCAAGGAATGAATAGCATACACTTGTACCTCATTATAACACTGCAGTTGGAGGACAAAATATTGACTGCACTATAGTGAGACTCCATGTCAGCAGCATACATATTACGGCTTTATACTGGGGGAAAGTGAGCGAGTGAATATAATTTAACGTCACTTTCAACAATATTTCAGCTATATATCACGACGAACCAACTAAGTACCACCCAGCCCAGTTGTGTTCCTGCTACTTCAAAGAAGAAATCTTTGAAGCAGCATGGAACCAGACACCCTCCATCCACCCTATAAAACACTGAGGACAGCGCACAAGACAGACAGGACGCTTACTTGGTGCAATAAAGACAAGGGATATTGCAGTGCTAGACATCACATTATCAAGTTCCTGTTGCTTCTCAGCAAAATGCATTGAAGCAACAGGAATATCAGTGGCTATGTTATACTGAAACTCACTTTATAATGAACCTTGTTATAGTGAGTTGAATTCTCGGACACTGGGTCTTGCGTCGATTGTAACCATTGATGTGGTGAGTTACGGCAAGGATTCAGCACACATGATATGGCTTCAGAGCCAAAAAGGAAATGTTAGCTAGGAAAAATATTGTATATTCGGAGAAATATCACTGTGGTCTCATGATTATTCAACAGGGCCATGAAATATTGTATTCGTGCAAAATGACAGATTTTCAGTTGGGGTCTTGACTATATAAACATGGTCTATCAACTTTAAATTCATGATCTGAACTCCTCTCAAGAAGCTGATCACACGGTCTGAGTGTGGCCTTTGTCATCTGTACATTCAGATCCCAAATAAAGGAATAAATGGTGATTGCATTCCCAAAGAAAGATTCCAGATGATCACCGACTACAATATTCAATATTTATTCTGTCAATTTATACACAATGATCGGACGAATTAAATACTTTCACACGATAAGAAGCCAGCACAGAACTGTACACAATATGAATGGGGAATACGAAAAGAAATTCTATACATCTGTATATTTGACCAACCACAAACACATTGAGCAGAAATTCATTTTCTTGCTGTCCTTGATCCCTCTGGTGTTTTTTCCGGAATATATACTCAGTATAAATTGTGTTTCCTTATGAGAGCTTGCAAATGGTAAACAATGAGAAAATAGGACACAATCAGTTGCTGGCGCCATCACTGATGGTCTCACCATGTGTTGTATTTTATAGTTCGGAATGTCTTGTCAAGAATTTTAATTTAAAACTGGTTTATTACATCATAATAATCTAGAATTTTCAATATAATAGATTGATTTTCAATCAAAATATATTGAGCACTTATTCCAATCTAATTAAGACAGCATGTATGCCTAAAGGAACGGTATGGAATGTACACATAAGAAATAATATATATTGGATAAACATGATAAAACACATGGAATGCAAAAGTTTTTACATCAGTTTGATAAATGAATGAACCACTGTATAAGTGAAATGGGATATAAAACATTATCCTAGAAAAATCAATGAACTACGGTTAAACAAGGAACTGTACAAAAGTACCTAACAATTGCATTAACGTCAAAGAATAAAACAATGCTCAGCATATTTAATCAAATATTAATTATATATAAAAAGCTCTATAGAATGGTGGAATTTTTTGTTGTCTTTACCCATTCTAATTGAAATCAGAAAGTTAATGTACTCTTTCAGAAAGCTACAGAAAAATGTAACATATCACAAATACATCGTACTGGCAAGATGAACCAATATGAAATAATCCTCTAGTAGTGGAATAGCGAAATACATTACTATATATAGATATATATATATTCAAACTATCAAACATGAATAAGTAAATGTTACAAAAGGTCTGAAAGAAGGCCAGTGTTTATGTACATTTACATGTAACCCTATTTAACAGCTGTCTAGATTCTTCACAGAGTTATCTGAAGGGGTAATACGACAATAAAATGTAAATTTTGATGTGCGAGAGAATTATCTTGGTCATAGGGATCTACACTAACAAACACACATGGCACTGTATAATAAAAGGTCATCAAGTACATATTAAGGTTTGCTTAGTTCAACTTACACACATGATTGGGGCAGTCATTTCACATACACAGAATCTAGCCAAATCAAAGCATTTCTTATATTTGACCTTCAAAACATGGGAGTGTGACTAACGTCACAGGACCTACGAAGTAGGGTAGGCATAGGACTCGAACTGAACTCCTGAAAATCCCCCCCCACAACCCAGTTAAAATCCTGCCTATATTAAGATGGGCACTGCCCAAGTCAGAATCAGCAGTGATTTTCATAAAAATCACCAGAAATTTTCATCAAAAGTAGGTCAGCTCAGAACTTGCTGGTAACAGTCTCCTAGTGCATATTCATGCCAAAATGGACTGACGGACACATTACCGGACAATTTGCAAATGAGAGCCTATATATCAGAGAATATGTCAGAAATGTCACACAAAGTATAGAATCATTATCCATGTTAACTATCTCTTATAAACATGATAATTGGTCTATGGCAAGGTGTCCAATAATCTGATCACTTCAAAACACACTTCTGTAGCGAATTCCAAATAATATTCCGCCTAAGTTGATTGTTTAAACTGCTCACAGTTGTTGAGAGGAGAAGTTCCTTCAGTCTTCAGTTTTTTTACTTAAATGTGAAATGCAAAGGTTTTTAGGGTCTCCTTCTTATATTTTATCTCGGTTGAATAATGATAGAACTATTGGTGTATCTACTTCGGTTGGTTTGACTTGAAGTATATTTTGTCTGTTAGGAGCTTTCAAAAAGTTAGTACCCCAAGTCCTGCTGAATTCAGATTTCAAACGGTCATCGTTTATCTATCCTTGACTGTGACATCATGTCATACCAGTAGCAAGCCGCCCAAAGACTGAATGTTGCAAGTCCGACTAGGCAGTCTGGTGTGATATCACAAACTATAGTAAAACAAGGGCAGATTACAAGGGTAGTCTCCTGTACAGCAGTTCACTAATTATCATCGAGCATGCAGGAATCTCTAATCACGTAGAAAGAGCATTGGCTTCTCACCATATAGATGGAATGCACAGGTATATTTCTGTATATATCATGTAGCGTAACCTGATCAAACTGTATGTATAAATGGAAATAATGAATACATAGCAGGAGTTCATTACAAAGTTATATTTCTCCCTGGTCCAAGTGCAGCATGCTGATTAAGTCATCACACAAATGTGATCACACTGAATATGTATAAAATATACACATATACGTTACAATGATAAACAACACTTTCAAAAAATCCAGGATTTAAAAAATCACTAACCATGGCGCTAAAAGAAGGCAACAGGCCAGATATGTATGGTACAAAATATATAGCAGCAACATTTTCCACATCATTACAACTGACTGACAACATTGTTATTTCAAAATACATACTGTCTACAAACACGAGAAATCCACATACAAATACACATGTTCTGTCAAATCTCAAATCAACTTTCAGAGGCACTGATTGAACATCTCACTTTTTATACCGATTTGATTTGACGCTTTCGTGCTGCCAGAAAATTCAGGCTTTCCGGTGACATATTCAACGAAACCGTTCACTTTATTCTTTATCCCATATCAAATTTACCTTTAGAAACAGGAGAGTTCTATTGGGTATTCCTCCAGTCCACACTGTGGGAGGAACAAAAGGACAGCTGTTGAATTTCCCCCCCGTTGACTAACTGGAGGTAAGATCTGTCTAATTTAACACTGCCCAAAACTCGTTTATGTGAATATATTGGTTCCTATCTGCTGAAAAATTCTGAAACTTCAGTACCGGTATATTCTTTGAGATTTTTTTTCATATTTCTCAATGTCAACCTTATGGGACCTTGCTTCCAGTGATGCTGACTTCTCGAATAGGCTGGTATAATACCACTCTGTCACCAGGCATGTCAGGTAAATTATAACTCATATAGGCATATGTGAGGTAATAAGTCTTTATGAGCAAGAGGGAATATTCTTCCTATTATCTGTTTTTCTATTCAACATGAGGCGAATGAGCACGTACAGAACAAATCAGGTCGCTGAAAGTGTCAACACAAATCTGACCATAGATATTAACCTTGTGAAGAACCAGTGTGGACAAGTGACCATATGGCAGGATCAACACATTGGTGCTGATGGTCACATGCCGATTCATTTTTAAATTATGCACCATGACAATAATGTCTTCAAGGCTCCTCACAGTTAAATTTATTGTATCAAATGCTACTGGCACTGTCCTTAGTAAGATAAAATGTATTCTTAGTTTGTCGAATTCAGCATGAACTGTACTGTTACAGGAGTCGAATTTAGGAAATTTGATAGCAAGGCCAATTTGGTGAAATTAAGGGCAGTAAGGCCTGGCTGGCACAAAGTTACTTGGAAATTAGCAGCAGGCATCAATGCCAGTAGATTGGGCATCCAAGGCAATGGCCTTGGTGGCCTTTGTTAAATTCAAGGCCTGCTGTTAACGTCGTAGAAGTTTTGTGGAAGATAAAATTACAGTGAAAACTCTGCCTCACAAGTCACGATTAAATGCTGTTCAGATCGAAGGTTACATGTGTGCAAATAAGACTGTTGTCATTCCCTGTATCCTAAACAGGCGAATTCTTGTTAGGCCTACTACGGTTTCTCATTTACATCAAAGATAATCACAAATTCATTCAGATAATACAAATCAAAACAATCAATTGGTATCAAATGGTATTATCATGAGACTTAGCTAATACAATTATCTAACTTAGGTTACATGTCTATCGGATTTCACAAAAATTAATGTTAGTGAGCGGTTTAATACTATGATACGTCCATTTCACTAAGGGCTGTTCCATTTAAAAGGGTATGGGGGGGGGGCGGAAGGCAGCTTTGAATTATACCCCACCACCCATAGAAATTTTATTGGCTTTCCCAATGTTGTAACATGGATTGAAGGGAATTTTCACCTATGACCCATAGAATAATATATTCAGTGCCTTCCTCCCCTCCCATACCTTTTTAAATGGAACAGCCCTAAGCTCCAGTATCATACTCCCAGATTAAGAGAGTTATGCTACTGCACTTTGAAACTCAGCGTATGGCACTTTTCCTGCAACAATGTTTCTGCTCATTTGTATGATTTCAATGCAATGGTATTTCCTCTGATGTTTTATAGTACTTTTGACATTAAAAATACAGTACATTAAGATCTCTAATAATTCGATTCTTAAAACACACTTAGAAACAAATTCCAAAACATACTCTGCTCATATTCAGCTTTGAGTCTTCAAAGTCTTTTACAATTGGGCTGCCCTACAAAATATTGTCAAGAAAAGTCTCCTTTAGTTCAAATTTTTGATTTAATTGAGTTGAAAATTTGTCAATGATTGAATTAGTAGAGAACTTGCCATACTTGTTATTTTATCAAGTTTATATACACTTCGTTCAACAAACTCCTTGATTATTACAGAATTTGGTTGTTTAACCTGATGGGCACACCAGGGCGAATATTGACTCTATGGCTCAGCAGCTTAATTTCTGTTGTATGTAAAGCTGTGTGTGGAACACGACTGATACGCATGAACCATTTCACATAGCAAGGTTATATGGGTATAGGTAATCCCAGGTATCACTGCCGATAAAAAAGATAAGTTTAGAAAAACATGGATTTCAACAGTGCTTGGTTTTAGCGACCATTTTAAGGAGGTATATTTCTTCATCAGCTGCAGATCGATTTTCACAACCCGTTGTTACTCTCGAACACCAAACACGCCTGTGAGGTGTGCGGAACTCTTTGTATGAATTGTCGTGCTGGTGACGTATGTAACTACCAGTATGGATTACCACCTTTCCATGAAGATTTTTCAAACGATCTGGACATTTCAAATCCCTCCTCTTCAGTCTGTTGTTTCCTCAGGTAATAAATGAGCATAGATATCATGGTGATTCCAAATATCTGAAAGTAAACAAGGAGTTTAAACACTCAAACTTCTGCTGGTACAGTATTATGACAGATGCCAAATATTTCTGATTTTCTATCTCGAACAACAGGCCTATTTGGGACCTGGTGTTCAGATTATAAACAGGTAATAGATTATCTTGAAATTTAAAATTATCGTTAACTGGATAGTAATGAGGAGATAATCTTGAAATTTAATAAATGTACTTACCAGTAAATGATAAGTACTTATTTAATAATAAAATATCTTAATATTTAGTACTGCACAGATTAGCTTGAAATTTACGAATAAACTCACTCCATTCATACCTATCTACTTTGTTTGATTTTGTATCTGGAAAAACATAGAACTGTAAATCCTCTAAAAATTCAATTACAAAAAGAGGATTTCCCACAGTAAAATCAGGAGGTGGTCATATTTATCAGAACAGGAAGTTGGCAAAATGGTTTAAAATCATGCAGAAAATCTATTAATTAGTGGATTTACCATATCAAAGAATCTGTTAAACTCACTCGTATTATGAAATGCAAAGAAAGTTGGATTTTGGTCATGAACCCTTACCTGCATGGCAAAAATCGTTAGTCCAATGGCACCTAGAACCACAATATGGTCTCTTACAAAGATGATTATAGCCTCACCACAGCCCTGGAAAATACAATATGGATTACAATAATATTTACAGTGGTAGAGTCAAGCTTTCAAGTACAGAAAACAATGCAGGACAGAAGCAATCAAAAGGACTAAAATTCTGACAGTGCACACTCACACAGTACTAAGCAACTACTACAGAATTACAGACTTTTTCACCAGTTAGAAAGGCAGGTACAGTCTGGACAAGAATGTACTATATTGAGTTTGATGATAAAGGGCCATAACTCCACAAGTATCTTCCATGTAAAGTTCAAATTTCTCCATGAAATAGTAAGGTTCTGAGATATGTACTGTACAACTAATTGTTGAGAGAAGGGATAAAGGGCCATGAGAAGGGTAAAACAGTTTTGTTTGAAATTGTCCATCAAATAATAACTGGAATTGTTGATGAACGGAAAGAACTTAACAGATGAACATAGACAAGTAACTCGAGCTCAAAAAGATTGCGAAGGAAATGTGAAAAATTTATTTTTGTGGAGAAGAAGCACAATTTCTGTATCGGATACAAGAACATCGATTCATCATAAACACATCAGTACATACTGTTTTGTGGATGTTTGGATTGGGTTCTGGTAGCGGGCCCTCCACTGACAAGCTTTTATACATGGGACAGTATTGGTAGGTATCCGTATCTTTGTACCGCTCGTAATATGTACAGCAGGACAGCGGGGCACGTCTTTTCCTCGAAACTATGTCTGAGTTTAACCATGTCGATGTTTTGTAGTCGGTGTAACTCTGCCCACCACAGCACTTCAGCTATAGACATAAGATAGTATTTAACATAACACTCAACTGTGAATTGATCTCAATGGTTGTTTATACAAACTCCAGTCGATCAAGGGATCCTGTCTGTTCACTGACTCTTGACTCCCAACTGATTAGCTGCTGGGTTGTATAATTTCTATTAAACCAGGAGAGTATTTTGAACTGGTGTTGACTGACATAACTTTATACATTATGTACACTATATTTTTTCCCAATATTCAAAGAAAGTGTCATTAATGTATAATTTGGCGAATATTACATGAAAATATGTCAGCTATCGCCAGTTCAAAATGTACTCCTGGGTTAATAGATAGAGCAAAGGCAAATTATATAACCCAGTTGCTAATCAGCTGAAGTCATGGGTCAGTGAACAAACAGGCTCTTCTTTGTTCTCTCAATGTGCAACTGAACCATTATGATTCAAAGAAAGCATTGGGTTCATATTTTCAATGGTTTGCAAGAATATTGGAAAGAAAATCTTTCCTACCAGTTTTGAAGACATGGAATAAAGAGTACTTGTTTTGCAGTCCCTTCCCATATTGAAGCATTCAATACATGTATATACAAAAAAAAATCATATCAAAGGACATTATTTCTTGTGAAAACAAGATCAAATGTAGTCTTCCCCAGTAGTCCATAACACAATATATTTGGGGGAATGACCATAAATATTACAGATATACCTCCCACTGCATGAAATCCATGGCATTCGTTCTGGATAAGTCAACTCCATATTCAAACTGGACCACTTTCTTTATTACTTCTCCTCCTTGTATATTGGTGCGTATCTGAAACATATATACACAAGATAACAATGTTTGGGAAGTGAATTAAGCTCTTGATTATATAGACAGAACAGAGAAAACTAGAGGTTCCGCGTTGACCCTTGAGTTGCCGCTCCTGCATGAAGCCTATGCTGGTTGTTTTTTTTAAGCAAAAACATACGTGTCCCCCAACCTCCCACCTTGCCTTGAGTGGGCCCATTATTTAAGGATACTGAGCCCTCCTAACTGAAGAATACGGTCATTTTTTTTATTACCGAAATTCAATATTCAAGATTAGATCTTCCTTCTGTTGAAAAAAAAGTTTGAAATTCCAATTCAAAATAGTGTAATTTAAGGTTTGAATCTATTTTTCTGAATTCCCTGTCTTGATTACTTAAAATTAAAATAGATGTGAAAATTAAATAGATTATTGCGCCCCCGCTGACAGCCGATTAAGCAGTTGGTCGTTCGTGTATTGTAGAGATAACTGGCTATAGTCTAACCAGGAAATTGCCTGCTTGCATCAATTGTATGACTTGCCACAAAGCATGGGTCGACAGATGAAATATTATCTAGGCCCTATACCTTTCCTGTTTCCTATAGGCTAATTCTCTGAAACATATATTCACATAAATTTTGACAGACCATCATCGTTTAATTGTCATTTATGGTCTTACGACATGGCTCCATGCTAATCCAGTTAGCCCTACAAAACATATATAAGCTTATACAGTATATTTTATGTGTAATGATTAAACTAACGTAAAACATGAGAGTAGAAACTTTGGGTTTGGATTTAAGCATCATCCGGCTTGCACTCTCAGAAATCGTTTAGCACTTTATGTGATCAGTGAATGAATGGTTGAAATCAGTGTGATCAGTGTGTATTAAGGAATCTATTATATACAAACAGACAAAAGGGCTATGACATCTACTCATGACAGTTCACTCAGACAACCCGTCGAGCGGTGACCGTAAAGGTGTGAAACAAGCTCGTGGAACGAGTTTCAGTCATTTCTGTACGTTAAAAATGGATTAAAAATACTATTTTGAAACTATACCAAACTATAATTTTTGAAATCTTTATCTCTCAAATTTTTGTTTGCCAAATTGTTAGTCATCTTCAAAATTTGAGATTTTCATCAGAGGCTAAATAAGAACAGCAATATTTCCATGCAGTATTTGGATATATTAATACTTACATCATCCCTGTACACAAATACATATGTACCTCCACCTAGCTCCAGAAAGAAGACGAGTACAACCATGACCAGATACTGAAACAAAACGATGTCACAGACTGAGTATGCATGTACTTACAGCATCATGTAGTAGCATTACAGACTGTCAAACAGCATTACACATCAGGAGCCATGGAGCTCATTTAAATGTGAGAGGGCTGAACTCTATACCGGCCATGTTAAATGTTGGACTGGCGACTTATAACATTGCAGTCCCAAAAAGTGAGGTGGCTATAGCCTCCCCCCCCTGCCCGGCTCCGCGGCCCCTGCACTTAAATGCAGAGAATATCTTCACACCATTTGCATACATGTCAGAGGCTATCTGCACAATATACAACAAATCTCTAGCTATAATTCTAGAAGAGAAGCTTATATTCAAAGATGCTGGTATGGGGGTTGAACATACATGTAGAACTTGTATGCATGGGCAATGCCAGGATTTTTTGAGAGAGGTCATCCATTTTGTATGCTTGCTTATTATCTTATTGGAGAGCCCAGTACTGTGCTGACTAAAATAGGAAAATAACAGGGCGGTTGTTCGCATCCAATGATGCCCTTGATACAGTGAAAACCTATGAATACCGACCAGGCAGAAGTACCAGCTGTGACAGTTTGTGAGTTTTCTCAGAGTTTGCAATGTTAACATGAGATAAAGTGGGTCAAAGATTCCAGTCTGTTTTGATGAGATTCCAGTTTTACCAGGGATCAATAGTCCCAGTTATCATTGTATATATAGAGGATATTGCACTGTTGAGTTTGAATAGCATAAATATTTGTTCTCGTGAATTGTGGAAGGATAACCCACGAGACACGAAAATCGTCCAAGACCATTGAAAAATACTTCGCCCAAAGATTGAGACAGATCGACCAATGATTGTGGCCGATCACTCAAAGTATTTTATAGATTGTACCAGAGTAGAACGCAGCGCTGCATGGATATGTTAGCTAACACTTAAATAAAAGATTTGAATTTTATATTAAATGATCTGTATATATATTCATTCGATGATGAAGTTTTGAAGAGTTATGAATTGTTGGCAAGCGAACCCAGAATGAAAGTAGCAGTTCCGGCAAGGTCACTGCCAGGTCAGAGTTCACATGTACTCAGCAGTTGGATAACAAAAGTGTTATCTAACTGCAAAAAGTGTTATCTAACTGCAAAAGTGTTATCTAACAGCAATGAAAACATCACTTTTAAGAGTGAAGAAAATATAAGGATTTCACTGTTATATAAATTATAAAGTTTTGACCTTTTTTATCGAGTCAACCACAGCCTACAGATCTTGATCTGCATTGAGGTTCCTTTGTTGAACCAAGCCTGAAAATAAGCATCTAAATAAACCCCAGCAAATCAGAATGAGATAGCCACTCTTCATACAGACAAATATCCTGAGTTAAAAGTTCCTAGTAGGTAACATATCCTCTGATTGGGGTTATAGGCTGATGTCCTGTACCTTGTTTTCAGGCTTGCAGACTACATGCCTCTCTGAGATGTACATGTATATAAACCTTCCCAGTTTCTCAGACCCGTAGCCAAAGGGGGGTTTTCAGGGTTCGGGTCAACCCCCCTTTCGGACATATTATATATTTTTCTCATATAAATGCCCTTTTCAAACGGAAGCGAACCCCCTATTTGCCCCTTTTCCCATACAGCGAACCCCCTGATGTGCCCTTTTGGGGTGAAGGCGAACCACCCCTCACTAAATCCTGGCTACGGCCCAGTTTCTCTCATCTCTATGTCTGCAATACACCAAACTGCTTACTTGCTCAATTAGCAGTACTCAATCTCACTTCTCCAGAGGCATGCATCCATGATACCGCACCAAGTCTTTATTTGGTACATCATTCATAAGTATATCACACCTTTTGAACCTCGTGATCATCAATACGACCAATCAAAGGCCACTATCTTACCATGCTACGATGCAATTATGGGATAACATGCAGGCATACAGGTCACTTGCATGTAGGCATACAGGGTGCTTGCATGTTCATGCCAACGAAAGAATTTAAATTTTAATCATGTGTCACAGATAGCCTGAACGGAAAATGGTGATTGGCCATCGTGACATTTATGGAACCTAGAGACACAAGCCTCAATATATGCAATGTCTAGACCTGGAGAATAGCCGTTGTGCTCGCCACGATGGCAGTACTGTGTAAAATAAACAGGGGCAGCTACAGCCTTTTAATTTGGGCACCTTTTTAGTTTTGCCGAGCGTGGCAAACCGAAAAAAAATTTGGCCGGGGGTCTGAGGCCCGACTAGGGGTCTGGGGCCCGCCTTCTCAGACGCTCTTAAACGCATCAGATGCATTTCCAGACAATGAATTTCCATACGAGATTATATCAATTTGCGTAACGTGTGTAAACCATCTCAAAATTAAATACAAGACATAAATTTGCTGCATAATAAACTAAAATACCTTCGTCTAATTTGGGCGTTTTTCGTTTCTTAATTTGGGCGTTTTAGACCTCGTTTATTTTGGGCGCCCTATAAGGGTATAAAATAAGGCCTGTATCTGCCCCTGATAAATCAAGCATATTAGAGCTGTATGCTAGCTGTATATCCTAAAAAGCTTAGTCTGGTATTGTGTAGATGGAGGTAATGTTCTGAAGCACGTCCCACACATGTACCAATATAGACCTGTTAACACTCACCACTACAATGAGGACAAACTTGAGACAACCAATACCGATGAAGCCGATGATACCACAGATGAAGGCGAGTCCACCGCCCGCCATGAACACGTAGGTGGTGATGTAATAACCCGTGAATGCCTCATCTGCCTCCAAGAAGTTGCTGTAGAAAAAGTCAAACCGTAACCACAGGGCCACACCCAGCGTCGCACAACTGAGCAACTGTGAAAATAAAATAATCACGAGTATTAGGCCACATCAACATATTACTCAGGTGTACCAGCACCATTTAATTATGGTCCCATTTTTATTCCCATATATATTTCAAGCATGTTAAAGTCTGATAGGCTGTTAGGCCATGCAATCACGTAATGTTTCAATTTACAGCTTCCGGAAATGTGTAATAAATATATGACTGGCCACACCCCTCCCCATGGTTGGGGTTTATTATCTTGCCTGTACATTGTACATCAAGATTTTATATTATTATTAATTTCTCAACATTTCTCCCTTCATTTTTTAATTTGGTCTTCATGTTCATGTAAATATTATTTCATTTCATATTATTTAGTATCTGTTGGGAAACAGTCGTATTGTATACAAGGTATGAGTTACTAAATATGTTGAAGCTCATTTCATATTATATTATCTGTGAGTTCTTTTGCATGCCTATATATAGCCTGAATAGCCATTGTTCCAGTGTAGGGACCTTTAGCCACTCTGTATAAAATATAATGCATAGAATCTAGTTCAAGTGAATTTTACACACTTTTCTTTATCCCTGGCATATACAGAGTTTGCACTTTGCAAATGTATTACCAAAAGTTTTATAACATCTCCTAGTGGGGTTAACAACTCCCAATATCAAGTGCATATACATTATACTTTATGTCACAGTACAGGCAGTCTGTCATACAGTTGTATTTTAACCTCAATAAAATAGTGTTTTGAATGACTTCTCCAATAACTTTGATCAACTTACCAATCTTGACATAAGTAAATGTATACTTGTACGTGTAGTTAGATATTTGCCAATTTTCAGTTCATCTAAAATTTCACATCTTAAAACATAGAAAAGCTCATCATTTGCCATTGAGTGAGTGTTTCATAGTCAGCATCAATAAATTTTCTTTCAAAAGATCTATTTTTTTTTTTCAAGAAATGCACTTGGAGGGGCTTTCCAAGAAATATATATCAATATTGTTACTTTCAAGACACCCTATCTTAAATAATTAGATTGGGATTCGTGATCAATCTGTTCTGAATGAAAATCAATCTATTAGATCAAAAATCCCAGTTTATTAGGAACTATTAGATTGATTGTTCAGTCTACATCAGATTCATTCTGTTCTTTTTCAATCCTATAGATTCAAAAAGTCTTCACAGATTAAATTTCAGTTCTTTCAGTTTGATTGACTGAATCTAAAGTAGACTGAAAATTCAATCTAACAGAGCCTAATAAACTGGAATTTTCAATTTAATAGATTGATTTTCAATTGGAATAGATTGGTCATGTACAGGTGTTGTGCATTCTGCCTGTGTATCATCCGTCACTCTACTCTACCGAACCTCTGGCATGAGCCTTGACGTTATCCTATGGCTGCAGCTGTTCAGCATTCAGATTTGTGAGCGTCGCTACGTCATTTTCATCTCCATGGACAACACATATTATATGGCGAGACAGAAAACATGTCGAAGTGGGCAGTTTCAAATTTCTCTGACAGTATATTCTTGCATTCGTTATATATGATGATCCAACTATCATGAAATATGATGTGTTAGCAAACTTCACTGCTGAAAACTGCACAAGTGGAGAGTTGACAAAATCCATCGATTTTGGTGCTGATTACATCTTTAACTTTCATCAACATTGTCAAGAGATACATTTTATTGACCTTTATCAAAATTGTTGCCTGCAGAGATACATTTTATTAACTTTTATCAACATTGTTGCCTTCCAAAAGATACATTATATTAACTTTTATCAACACTGTTGTCTGTCTTTGTCTTCCAAGAGATACATTTTATACTTTTATCAGCATTGTTGCCTTCCAAGAGATAGTTTTTATTTAACCGTAGCAACAATGTTGCCTTCCAAGAGATACATTTTATTAACTTTTATCAATATTGTTGCCTTCCAATAGATACATTTTATTAACTTTTATCAACATTGTTGCCTTGCAAGAGATACATTTTATAAAATTTTATCAACATTGTTGCCTCCCAACTGACACATTTTATTAACTTCTATCAACATTGTTGCCTTCAAAGAGATACATTTGATCAACATTGCCTTTCAACAGTTCAAAGACATACATTGTTACCTTTCAAGATTATAAATATTGTTACTTCTCAAGAAATATAATTTTCATTATACATCCAATGATCCACGACCTGGATTTTAGGCGAATCATGCCACTGCACTCGAATCCGAATACTCACGAAATAAAGAATATTGAAGAATATAACAGGCCATCTTAGACACTGGACCCGTTCGTCGACCGTCATTGTGGTCCCGTTTTTAGTATATTACGCGACTATGGAGGCTACATCATGAAACAATATCCCGATTTTGACAATTTGCTGTTTTGTTTTGTCTTCTCATCGATCCACTTCCGTTTTAGTGCTCTCTTCTACTTCCGTCACCAGGTGGCGCTTCACTTCAACTTCCGGGCTGTCTGCTAGGACATGCAGCGTGGTTTTGTGACAAAGCCAAAGGAAGGAAATTATATCTAGACCTAATTTCACAGCTAACATCTTCATGGATGGGATTGAGTCCTTCGTAAACACATTATCCAATATTGACATTCAGAGCATCTAAACATGCAATAAACAACAACAACGTCAACATGGTCACTGCTGAAAAATCCCAGGTCAGATCCTCCTTGGACTGGTTGGTTGGTTGTTTGAAGTTTAACGTCGCACCTAACCTTATTGGTCACACGGCGACGATGATCCAAACAAACATACCCTAGCAAAACCCTAACCCTAACAGGGTGTAGGACAATACCCCCAGTGGACAAAACCCCCACGGACAAAACCCCCCAGGACAAAACCCCCACCGGACATAACCCCCACTGACTACATAACCCCCACTGGACAAAACCCCCATCACACATTATTTCCTATAGCCTATGCTACATGTATTTTACCAATAAAAGAATAACATGGTAAATGATAAGATTTCAAGACAAAGTTATTTGATGTTATAACATATTTATTAATCTTTCAATACTTGTGTAGCCTACTATACAGACTACCCTGTTTTTCACTAGCACATTAGCACATGTTTTTCAGTAGCAGATTTTCACACCAAACGAATGTTGTGTCCAACTCCTCTCAGCAATTTTTGTACCATCTCTGACATCCACACATCAGATTCCGCAGGCATTCTTGGACATGTTGGAGGTCTTTTGTCGAAGATAAACATGATGAGTAGAGATTATAAGTATCCTTTCATGGATTATATCCTTTGATGTCCACAAAGCAACTAGGGTCAGTGGGATTAAGGATTATAAATCCTTACTTTGATCATGAATATGTCACAACAAAAGCCTAAACAAAACTACAAAAAAAATTGAATTTCGAATTTTGGATCCTCCTTGGAGCAAGAAAGGACGACCCCTTCCCAAAAGCGAGGGACTACATCACAAAAGCGCTGTGCAAATTTCTGGACAACATCAGCATATTACAGCGAATTGCTGGTGAAGTCAGTCCCTGATCCTTGATCGAAACCTATCGATCATACGTAGTACAGAGTTAATACAGTAGCCTAGAGGTTTACCACAGAGAGCGACACTCAGATCAAGTTTACCGTACTTAATTTGTTGATTATATCTTTAAGTGACTGACAGTGGGAACAAAACTTCAAAACTTTAGTAACAGATCATAATTGTCCTTAGCTGGGAGAAATTCAACATGAAACATTATCTGCGGCTGCGCCATTTTACATAGTCAGACATGCAGCCCACGTCTATTGAACGTAGGATCTGACCGTCTAACTGGCAAAATCGACTTAGCTGCCAGACTGAAATATCTGACAGTCAGAAAACGATACTTTATATGCCATTTAATCCACCCAAAATATAATGAAACCCAAGTTTTAAGTTAAATCTCGGGCTTGGAATCCATTCTAAACATTCCGTGGGTAGTTTATTCGAACATTCTCACAACAACACGGCTTTCCTGAGCCGAGAAGACAAATTTTCCACCATGTCTAAATTCTTCAGCCATTGACAAATCACTACCACTACATTCTCCATGCACATTCAGGGACACACTTCAGATAGAGACTCGTGTTCTAATCTGACATCATCACTCTTGTTTTTCAGCATGATCGGAACAGATTCCTGATGTTAGTGTGAACTGTGTTTATAAATAATCTATATTTAGTCCTTGTAATGTTGATGTAGTCATCCATCATAACACGCTAAAGATCTGAAATGGATTGCCCTGAATTGCGCCAAAACTTCACGAGTTGCTGTCATCCAGAACCACATGCTCTTGTTTACAAATTGAAAACCTGTGTCCCCGAACGTGGAGAATGTACATAGCGGTGCTTGATTTGTTTTCTCGACTCTATAGGCAAGCTGTGTTGTTGTGATAATGTTTGAATAAACTACCCACGGGATGTTTAGAACAGATTCCAAGCCTGAGATTTAACCTAAAAGTTGGATTGCATTATTTTGGGTAGAGAAAATGGTGGTGTTTTTTGACTGCCGGACATTTCTGTCCGGAAGTCGATTTTGCCAGTAGGACGGGCAGACTCTACGTTCAATAGATATCAGTTTATAAAATATCACATAGGGGCTGCATGTTGAACTACATTTTAAATTGTTCCTTGCTGAGACTGACATTGCAAGATTTTAACAAGCTGAGCGAATTCTTGAAAAAAAAAAATAAAAAAAAAATGAACAGCACGATTTTAAAATTGTACAAATTTGAAAACATGTTCAATATTGTGTGTAGCAAATATAGTATTATTTTTTTTGCAATGCACAAAACCACAAAAGAGGCAGATCCTCTGTGGAACTGGGGGAACACTCCCATCATGCAGAACAACTATAGGAACCAGCGTGTGGTGGGGGGGGCTCCACCTTAATTGTGGCCTGAATAATATAAATGGGGACATAACAATGTGGCCAATGACCCAAGCTAATCATGAATTAGCAATTATACAATCAATAAAAACAAACAGGTCAGATGGTTTTGTGTTTTTGTAATAAACGATTCTAATTTTGGGCTGCAGATAAAAGTAAATTTAATACATGTATACACGATTTATAATGTATATAATATATTTCTATTTTCACCTATAGTCAGAGTGTCGATGAACTGTGAGATGACCCAGAATGGTACAGAGTCTGAAGAACAATCTGAGAGTGCTAAACAGACTTCAGAAAATGTAATCGGATACATTACAGAAGAAATAGCTACACATGTCACAGAATCCATTGTCTATGACATTACAGCAAATGTAACTGAAAACATTACAAGGGAGATAACTGGACAAATTACTGCGAAGATAACTGATAACATTACAGAAGGAATCCTCCAACGCATTACAGAAAATAATTCCCATGATAGTCATCAAGAGAGGAGTTCCCCAGACAGAAATGAATTCATCGAAAGTATTACAGAAGAGATAACATTACAATTTACAGAGGAGATTTCAGCGCACATTACAGGAGAGTTAATTCAGAACATTAGACAGGCAATAGGGAAGGAACTTACAGAGGAGTTAACTGAAGATATTACAGACATTATGTTGATGCATATTATTGAAGGGAATAGTAACATGATAGCTGGGAATGTGGACGTAACCGAAGAGGACAAATAGAACAAAGGAAAGTGTAAAAAAAAACAAAAAAACCCTGCAGTATTCAATGGAAGAAAATGTGTACTTTATTTAAAAAATAGACCATACTTACGTGTAGTAGAGATCTCCATAGATTTGAGAATATATTGAAGCAGATGATTTGATATCTAGATATTTCAGTAGATTCTGTTAATAATTAACCATGAGCCAGAGGACAATCAGGGGTTGTGGGCTGGTTTCCCAGATGAAAGTATTACAAAAGGCTCAGAGACTGCTACAAAGACATTTATATTTTTCATGCATAGACCTAACAACTGTTGTCAACAGAACCAATCATGTAGAAACACTGGCAAAATCGAGTGATGGTCATCCAAGTATAACAACAAGATCTGATATTGCACAAAGTAGAACAATTCCTCGGGGAGTAGGTAGTGGACTTTATAAGATGACTCAAGGACAATGTTATAGTACAGTGGCCGAGGAAGATACAGACAAGCCTTTACACATCCCTGTGATGGCAAGAGAAACCATAGACATGCTGGCCCCTCAAAATGACCAGGTATTATTGATCAGTAGATGGATGAACAAACAGTAAGATTTGTAACAGTGTGATTGTTTTCTATGTACACTTGACCTATTTATGGATGTACACATTATGGGTCAATATTCTGCAGAATGCTTCTTAGTTCTGCTCTATATTGTTGCTGAAAGTGAATTATCCCTTTAGCCGAATAGCTTGAATTGAAAGTATTTCTCTACCTGTACAACCATTTTCATGTCGGACTACATGTACTGATCAGGCTATTAACTTGTTATCCGCTGATAAACTTTGCATAATAATTTGAACAGACAGACATTAACTCAAAAAAAGGAAGAAAGGTTGTTGGTTGCTCAATTGTCATTATACCCTTATATATAACTTGATTCTATTAACAGGTAATTATAGACATGACCTTTGGAGCTGGTGGACATACTAAGGAAATCCTCAAAGTGGCACCTGAGGCTAAAATCATCACCCTGGACCGGGATCCCCTGGCTTTCAACTTGGCACAGGACTTGGCTAAAAATTACAGGTCACACATTACTATTTCCACTCCTATTTATTGCAAAACTCTTCTCCTAGATCGGACAATTTTGTCATCTGGAAAGGTACATACAGTGTGTATTGTGACACCAATCTTTGGTACAGAGAAGAAAAATTATGTGCAGATTCACAAATGTCTCTCAAGAAAATCTTGAGCAGTTCAATATTCCTCAATCTGAAACAGAAAAATATGATACCGGTATGTATTGCCAATGGTCATACAATTTTGCCTTCTGTATTACCTCGTTTTTACCATTAAGTAAACCTCATTTGGTTCGATCAATTTATATACTTTCTCTTTCAGGGTTGTTTCAGAAAAAGGTACATGGGGTGGGGGCAAGATTACTTTATCTGACCTCAATCACTTATACACCATTTATTCTCTCACTAATAGAACCATAGAACTGAAAAAATCTCACCCATCTTGTGTAAAACATTTTTCTGGTACAGCCCTCAGTTGGCTCAGGGAAGGTATTCTATTATAACTTTTGGCCAGTCACATCAGGGGAGATAACTGTATCAATGTTTCAATCTTCATCAAAACTATGTATATCCTTCTGTTGTCAGAGGAATTAAATTAACATTAAATAAAGTGGCTGCAGAGGAGAATTGTAGATCACTTTCTTGCTGAAAAATATGATTCATCAATTGAAGATTGAAATGCAAAATCAGGATCATGTAAATATGACTTTTCAATGTCCATGTAAACGTTGGTGGTTATCTCCCTTGCACTACAATTCATAGAAAGTGTCACAATGTATTTTAGGTAGTACACATTCATCTGGAAGAACCAGCAAATGTATTCGAGCCTGGTTTAATAATGGCACACATTCACTAACTTTTCAGTTTAGGGCATGTTATCAATTTGAACTCATAGTTATTAATTTTCTCTGCAATAAAGGCCAATTAACTCTTTGCCCCATAGAGGGTTCTACCATTCCCATAAATGATGCCATTTGATGCCTCATTCCATTACATAATAATGACACCATTTGATGCCTCAAACAAATTAATAAATTCATTAGTTTAACTTGTTAACAATTATGTCAAACAGTAAATTAAATATGCTAAATCACTTATCCTTTTCCATGTGAAAGTAAAAAATATGTAGTTATACATGTGGCTCCACAGAATTGTTTTGTGTGTGTCAGACACTTCACAGGTGAACAGTCTAAAGGGTCTATAGGGCAGCCCAGCATCCACTCTATGGTTCAGAAAGAGGCACTGTATGTTGTAAAGAGTTAAAATATGACTTTGTAGGATCTGTGACAATTGTTACAATTATTTCAATGTATACATAGGGCGATTTTAATATTAATCTTCTGTATCCATCCACCAGTGAAGGGCAGATCACTCCATTACTTGGGCAGTTTTCTGAGTTGCATATATTACTGTTAGAGCATGGACTTGGGGAGAGCAGTGTTGATGGCATGCTGTTTGATGTGGGGACATCATCCATACAGTTTGACATGGCAGATCGTGGCTTTGCCCTCAGTAAGGATGGCCCTTTAGACATGAGGATGGATGGCAGCAGGTTGGTATAGATTACAGTCATAATTAGTTTGTGGATGCAAACTTGACCTACAAGAAGGGTAGCCTACAATGTCCTGAAAACAGACCCTCAGTATGAAGGTAAAAGGCTGTATATATATACCCCAACTTATCAAATAAAGTTTAAAACAGTGATTATAATATAGTATTTTTTCAGTTTGTCAAGCTGTAAACTGCACTCGGAGAACATTACAGTGGTCTCTTTTATTCATTCTTTCACCATTGTGTCATTTTATGTCCTGCTGAAAATAAAGGGGACCTCTATTGTTATCATTATGTCACATTATGTAAATTAATGGAGACAAGTGACACAAATTTTCTAAGTACAGTTTTCCTGTCTTGATGATCTTGGTTAATAATTTGACATACACTTCAAGTGAAAAGCATACAAAATAACCAAATGTGACTGATTTGCTTTCTTGAATTTTAACCCAGGATTTATGAATATTTCATTTCCCCTTTAAGTCCACCAGAAAGGGGGGAGGGGCAGCATACTTTAGGGTCGAACCCCACTTTTACATAGTCGTATATAGTGATACCCCTGATGTGCACTTTTGATGTGACGGACCTGAAAGGGCATATACATATAGATTTTCCATGTAAACATGTTGCTTATTAAACCCCCGACTATTGGCCTTGGCTATGATGGTAATATAGTAATGAGATTTATGCTTGTTCTGACCAGGTATCCATCTCAGCCCACAGCAGCCGACGTTGTCAATCATCTAGACCAGGCAGGACTGTACCATATCCTGAAGAAGTATGGGGAGGAAAGGCTGGCCAAACATATAGCTCATGCCATTGTCGAGACCAGATATGCATTCGGGAAAATCACCAGGACCAAACAACTGGCAGACATTGTATCTACTGCTTTTCAAGGGTAAGATTTACTTGCAATTTTATATCATTATGAGATATCCTGTGGATGTTCAGAGTTTTTGTGCACCTAAATTGTTAATAAATATGTGGAATAGAGCCATCCACAATAATATTTCCGTTTCCAGTAACTCTACCTACCGATATGTTTTGCAGTCAAAAAAAAAGTTTGGGTAGACAATCTTTTTTATTTCTATGATTTAAAAGTACTCGTGAAATACTAATACAAAAAGGTCAAAAATCCGCTGAAAAAAAACAAAAACAAAAAAAAAAACAATTAAAATACCTGCCTACCTACCTACCCAAATTTTCTAAAGTTGGTTACTGGAAACATTGTGGATGGCCTAGACTAAACTGCAGAGCTTGTGATCTCCAAACATTTTGGACATTGACATGCAATTTAGTGTACAAAATTAAATCGGACATTCTTATAAGTTTGACCATCTAAAATCATTTAAATAATGAATAAATAGACTATCTGTAGGAGTGTGAACCATCTCGTCAACTTCTGGTTCTGATAAATTTGATCAATATTTGCTAAAGGCTTTTCAAGTTGCAAAGTCTTGTATTTAGTGTAGGGACCAATATAGTTAGATTCTTCATTTTGGTCAAGTGAACAAGATGAAAATAACCAGGTGTCCATGACACCATGTTAGAAGTCGTTGACAGTGGTATAACGGTTCTAAGATAGTGTAGGACATCGCAATTAAAGTATCACAGCCAGAATGCCGATGCGTGTTTTGTGATGTCATCTCTGGCACTGGAGCTAAGTGCAGGTGCTGTCATATGTTTTCAGAGAATGTCGGAAGTGTGATATCAATGCCCATAGTCTAAAAAAAAATGAGGTCACAGAAAAATGTTCACCATAATTGATCTCATCTACTAAATAACTTTTAACAAAATATATTATCAGCTGAATATTTTTTAAATGTCGCTACTACCACTTTAAGGCAAACACAAATAGTATTTTGACTAAGGTAATCTTGTACACAACAACATGGTCTCCAGCAGCAAAGACTTTCCTTATTTCATACTTGTGTTGTATCATTTTCAGAAACCATAAGAGAGACAAGATGATGAGACATTCTCATGTTGCCACGAAGACTTTCCAAGCTCTGCGGATCTTCGTCAACGATGAGTTGAATGAACTCAACAATGGATTAGAGACGGCATGGTACTTCTTGAAACCAAGAGGTCGCTGTGTGGCCTTGACCTTCCATTCTTTGGAGGACAGAATTGTCAAGAGGCACTTCCATGGAATCGTCATGGATTCTCAGTTTAACATGGGGGTCACGGAACAGTACCGTAACTCCATGAAGATCCATAAATTCGAAGAAGTTGTAGCACTAATGCAAAAACGTTGGACTCCTCTGAGCAAGAAGGTGATCTCCCCAAGTTATGCAGATTGTTTGGAAAACCCAAGATCAAGATCTTCAAAACTCAGAGGTGCAGTCAAAGTTGAATGTGTAAAATAGTTTACACCAGTTAACATCGTGAAATACCTGGCCCACAGTTCCTGTGACCTGATATACATACAGGAGACCATGAACAAACTTGTGTGGATAACGCCTTGCTGTACTCAGACCTACCTCAATAAGGGGCAGGTATGCTGTTTTGGGTTGTTTCTCACTCAAATTCCAGGACTTTTTAAGGACCATTTTTACTGCAACTTGCCAAGGCTTTCGTGTATGACCTTTCATTGAAAAGGTAATATCCTGGACAAAAGACTGACAATCCAACTTGCAGCAAATCCGTTGTCAAGTATATTTTGTGTGTTGTACACCAAATTATTACTCTTTTCAGTTAATTTCATTGTGGTAAATCTCAAAATTGTCAGATTACTGTCAGATTGAATTTAGTTCTTTACAAAGGTCTGCCAAAAAAACGTACTCAACAGTCAATTCAGTTTATCTTTTCATATCTTAGAATACATTTATCATCTTTTTCTTGGACTTTCAAGGCCGAAATTAAACCCATGCCCATGAAAAAAGGCCCCTACCCAAATCTTTTTATTATGCCCCCCCTCTAACTAGAGGGGGGGCATATAGCGATCGCTTTGTCCGTCCGTCTGTCCGTCCGAATTTCTTGTCCGGGCAATATCTCGGTTAATATTTGATGGACAGGATTGAAACTTGCATGGAATGTGGCCAGTGGCTCGTAGTTGTGCAGCGTAGAGTTTTTTCTGAGTTCTGGTATAATTTTCAAGAGTTATGGCCCTTTTTCTGAAATCTCTGTGAATGGGACTTGTCTGGGCTGGATCTTGGTTAATAT
Organism: Hanleya hanleyi; assembly: GCA_036873755.1. Classification (NCBI taxonomy): domain Eukaryota; kingdom Metazoa; phylum Mollusca; class Polyplacophora; order Lepidopleurida; family Hanleyidae; genus Hanleya; species Hanleya hanleyi. The sequence goes on from JAVTVY010021763.1 coordinate 66,596, forward strand.
TGTATGGACAAGTATGAAATTTGCATGATATGTGGTCAGTGACCCACAGTTGTGCAGCGTAAAGTTTCTCCACGTTTCGCTTATATTTTCAAGAGTTATGGCCCTTTGTTCTTGAATTCTCTGTGAATTGGGACTTGTCCGGGCTGGATCTCAGTTAATATTGTATGAACAATTATGAAATTTGCAGGACGTGTGGTAAGTGCCCTGTAGTTGTGCAGCGTGAATTTTCTCCACGTTTCGCATATATTTTGAAGAGTTATGGCCCTTTTTTCTTCAAATCTTTGTGAATTTGAACTTGTCCGGGCTGGATCTCGGTTAATATTGTATGGACAATTATGAAATTTGCAGGATATGTTGTCAGTGCCCTGTAGTTTTGCAGCGTGACGTTTCTCCACATTTCGCCTGTATTTTCAAGAGTTATGGCCCTTTTTTCTTCAAATCTTTGTGAATTGGGATTTGTTGGGCTGGATCTCGGTTAATATTGTATGAACAAGTATGAAATTTGCATGATATGTGGTCAGTGACCCATAGGTGTGCAGCGTGAAGTTTCTCTGTTTTCGGTTATATTTTCAAGAGTTATGGCCCTTTGTTTAAACCTAAGTGAATGAGATATATTTATTTGTCCAAGCTGGATAACCGATTTGAACCAGGAAAATGGCTATATTATATGTTATTCTACATTCCAAAGCAGACAACATAGGTCCTGAAGTATGAAATTGCCCCAAAAACAGTGAATTGGGTGCAAAATTCAAAGTTCACTGATCGCTTCATAATTTCACCACAATATACTCCCCAAGGAATGTAGGTCTCATAACCAGGTCACATTTTGGGATTTGGCGAAAGCCCTGGCGACCATCTTGCATCGAAGCATCGTATTATCACTTGTTGCTTGATACTTGGAATATGTATTATGTGAGGCATGGCAAAAAAGTGACTGAAACAGAATTTTTATAATTATCCCAATTAGGCCTCCACCAACCAATAAAGAACAGAACAATGGTGGGGCAGTGTCGGATTAAAGTGGAAGGGGGGCATACAATTGAGCAATCTCTGATTGCTTCCTTCCTGTTTTGATATTTCAAGAAAAGTTGTTTTTTTCATCTAGTTTCACACAAAATTAACATTTTTTTTTTTACATTTATTCGACCCTACCTGTGAAGCCAAATTCTAATTTAATGTCTTGTTACAATTCCAGAAACAAGCACTATTCACCCCTCAGCCTATCAGACTGGGGGGGTCTGGTAATAGGCATGTATGTCTGGTTGTACGGTCGTCTTTCAACAGTTTCTTGTCCGGGCTATATCTCGGTTACTATTTTGATGGAAAACTATGAAACTTACATGAAAGATGCTGCGCACCATAAGGTGTTTTATTCACGCATTTCGATGATTCCCCACAGAGTTATGGCTCTTTATCATCCGTCCATCAACAGTTTCTTGTCCAGTCCATATCTTGGTTACTATTTGATGGACAACTCCGAAACTTACATGGACGATGCTTTGTACCTTGCCAATGTGCACGGTCAGGGGTTTTTTTGCATTTCGATGATTCCCCACAGAATTCTGGCTCTTTATCATCCATCCAGCAATGATTTCTTATCCGGTCCATATCTCGGCTACTACATGATGGAGAACTCCGAAACTTACATGAAAGATGCTTAGTACCTTGCCAGTGTGCACTGTCAGGTTTAGAAAAATATTTTTTGATGATTTCTCACAGAGTTATGGCCCATTATGTCTCGGCAGTAATTTCTTGTCGGGGTCCATATCTCAGTTAATATTTGATGGACAACTTTGAAACTTGCATGGAAGATGCTTAGAACCTCAATATGCACTGTCAGGTATTTTATCCGTTTTGATGATTTCCCACAGAGTTATGACCCTTTATCCCATCAGTCAATAGTTTACATGTATTTTCCAGACCATTTCTCGGTTATTATTTGATGGACAACTTCGAAACTTAAATGGATATCCCATATCATTGATAATGATGTCAAAACACTCGAGCATGTTTGAAGTCGACTGGTTCAATAGTTCTCGAGTTATTGGTCGGACAAGAAATGTGTAAAGATCTAACTGCTGACAATGCAAGATGGCTGATAACAGCCATCTTGGATTACACAGGTATCTGAAAAGCATTCCTAACCGATTTTTTCTTTGAAGCAACAGGAACGCAACTTGGCTGGGTGGTGCATAGTTGATTCGTCAAGATATGACTGAAATAATGTTGAAAGCGATGTTAAAATACGTTTCACTCACTCACTCAACCATCCTCACACCTATGTTAGGTCACCCTCCAAGTTTGAAGTTGATCAGTTCCATCAAAAAATTCAAGATGGATGACCGTGCCCATTTTTGATTAAGCAGGTAAAAGCAATCCAAACTGTCCTCTCACTGATGTCCAGCCACTCTCCAAGTTTCAATTTGATCAGCTCCATCATTCTCGAGTTATTGTCCAGACAAGATCAAACTGCTGATTCAAGATGGCTGATGGTGACCATTTTGGATTACGCAGGTAACTGAAAAGCAATCCTAACTGTCTTCCCACCGATGTCAAGCCACTCTCCACGTTTGAAGTTGATGGTTGAATTGTTGTAGAGTTATTGTCCAGACAACATCCAACTGCTTAAAATGCAACATGATCCGATTTCGCTGATCCATGGCAGCCATATTGGATTATGCACATCCAAGAAACACAATCCCCATCGTCCTCTCACCAATTTCAAGGCACTTCCCAAGTTTGAAGTAGATCTGTTGAATTGTACTCCAGTTATTGTCCGGACAAGTTCAGACTGCTTAAAGTCCAATATGGCTGACGGTGGCCATGCATATTGGGTTATGCACGTCCTTGAGAAACAATCCCAATCATCCTCAGCAATGTCAATGCACTCCCCAGGTATGAAGTAGATGAGTTATTGTCCGGACAACATCCAACTGTTTAAAATCCAATATGGCTGATGGTGGCCATATTGGATTATGCACATTGCTAAAAAACAATCCCAACCGTCCTCTCACCAATGTCAAGTCACATCTCAAGTTTGAAGTTGATTGATTAAATCATTCTCGAGTTATTGTGTGGACAAGTAAAATCTTACGGAATTACAGAATAACAGACACCAGTGTTTCTAAGTCCCCCCCGCAACCCCCCCACCAACCAATTAGCAGGGGACAAAATAAAAAGCCTCATGCCTCCTCGAGTTTGAACCAGCCTGGTGTGGGAAACAAAGTATCATATTTCAATGGCCTTGGTACCTTGCAGATGTGCAATGTCAGTTTTTTTACGCGTGTCGATGATTTTCTACAGAATTATGGCCACATCTTGCCAGTAATTAATTCCTTGTCCATACCATATCTCAATTACTATGATGAACAATTTCCAAACCTACATGGAAGATGCTTAGTACCTTGCACTATCCATTTTTCTTTCGACGAATTTTCAAAGCTCAGTTATGACCTTTCATCCAGTCCATCAAGAATTTCTTATCTGGTCCGTATCCTGGTTAAATTTTCATGGAAAACTTTGAATGAAACATTCTTAGTATCTTTGGTTTAAACAATATTTTATTGAATCAGTGGGAGCACAATGAGCCGGAGCTCGTTAGCGCGTCTCCCAGTCGTATATACAACAATTATTTATTCAACACAGGTGAGTGAGTGAATAGAATTTAACGTCGCTTTCAACAATATTTCAGCTATATCACGACGAACCAACTAAGCACCACCCAGCCCAGTTGTGTTCCTGCTACCTCAAAGAAGAAATCTTTGAAGCAGCATGGAACCAGACACCCTCCATCCACCCTATAAAACACTAAGGACAGCGCACAAAGACACAGACAAGACGCTTACATTCAACACATACACATAGAAGAATATGTACATATTCATATATGGCAGGATACTATATATGATGAGTGATGATGTAAATATTTTAGTAGTAAAGAATGAACATACAAAAAAATATATATATTTCGGTTTAAATAAGTTATTTCCATTAACGCTGTACTGTTGAAACGTAGTATTGGTCAGAAGCTGCATCTGGGGCGAATGACCTACATGTGAAGAAGTGTTTCATTTCTATCTGATCGCGAAAATCACAAGTCAGCATTGGAACCTGTTGGTTTCTATAACAAAAGCTCCCAGGTACATCTGGATATTAATATTTTCTGTTAGACTTTTATCACAATCTCCAAAAAGGAGATTGGGACAAGTGACAGAACTAGAGGTTCCGCTTTGACCCTTGAGTTGCCGCTCCGGCATGAAGCCTATGCTGGTTGTTTTTTTAAGCAAAAACATACGTCTCCCCCAACCTCCCACCTTGCCTTGAGTGGGCACATAATTTAAGGGAAAGTGCTATAAAATGAATGTAGCAATAAGTATCCTAAACAAAGCTGCGTGTCTAAAAATATTAATTACAAAGAGGCGATTTTTATTGTTGCAGTAACCCAGTGAGGAGTCGGGATTTATATAGCAATGAGTGGATTGCTGACAACTACAGCGTCCAACCAATGTGAAATACATGTAATTGTGAAGCATCAACTATTTCGAAACTGATCACATTATAGGAAGGATGCAAAGCATACAAGAGCCACACCTATAGTATACATGCTGTACCGTATAGAAGTTACATGTATCTGCCTTCAGTAGTTTCCAAGATATGGAGTGAACAAAAATTGGACAGACAGATAAGCACATTTTGCATGGACCCACACAAGCACTAGCTTACACCCAAACCTAATTAGATCATAAAGCCATTTCAATGAAGCTTCCATCCAAGTTTGTTGAAATTCCGTCGAGTAGTTCTCCAGATATGTTGCAGACAAGGTATGTATAGACATGAACAATTAGATGGATGGACGGACGATGGACATGGATAAATGCAAACACACACCCAAACCTAATCAAATGAGGGGACTAACCCAATGAACCTTCCATCCAAGTTTGGTGAAATTCTGTCCAGTAGTTCTTCAGATATCTTGCAGAAAGGGCCTGTATATACATATACATGTACAAGTACATGGACAGACGGACGGACACCGAACATGGACGAACGCACATACAAACCAAAACCTAATCAGATGAGAGGGCTATCCCAATAAAGCTTCCATCCAAGTTTGGTGAACTTCCGTCACGTAGTTCTCCAGATATCTTGCAGACAAGGCCTGAATATACATGTACAAGTAGATGAACGGACGGACGGACACCCGACACGGATGAATGCATGCACACATACATCAAAACCTGATCAAATAAGGGGGCTATCCCAATGAAGCTTCCATCCAAGTTTGGTGAAATTCCATCCAGTAGTTCTCAAGATATCTTGCAGACAAGGCCTGTATATACATGTACAAGTAGATGGACGGACGGACACCGGACACGGATGAACGCATGCACACACACCAAAACCTAATCAAACAAGGGGGCTATCCCAATGAAGCTTCCATCAAAGTTTGGTGAAATTCCGACCAGTAGTTCTCAAGATATCTTGCAGACAAGGCCTGTATATACATGTACAAGTAGATGGACGGACGGACGGACACCGGACACGGATGAATGCACGCACACACACCAAAACCTAATCAAATGAGGGGGCTATCCCACTGAAGCTTCCATCCAAGTTTGGTGGAATTCCATCCAGTAGTTCTTAAGATATCTTGCAGACAAGGCCTGTATATACATGTACAAATAGATGGACGGACGGACGGATACCGGACATGGATGAATGCACGCACACACACCAAAACCTAATCAAATGAGGGGGTTATCCCACTGAAGCTTCCATCAAAGTTTGGTGAAATTCTGTCCAGTAGTTCTCAAGATATCTTGCAGACAAGGCCTGTATATACATGTACAAGTAGATGGACGGACGGACGGACACCGGACACGGATGAATGCATGCACACACACCAAAACCTAATCAAATGAGGGGGCTATCCCACTGAAGCTTCCATCCAAGTTTGGTGGAATTCCATTCCGTAGTTCTTAAGATATCTTGCAGACAAGGCCTGTATATACATGTACAAGTAGATGGACGGACGGACGGACACCGGACATGGATGAATGCACGCACACACACCAAAACCTAATCAAATGAGGGGGCTATCCCAATGAAGCTTCCATCCAAGTTTGGTGAAATTCCATCCAGTAGTTCTCGAGATATCTTGCAGACAAGGCAAGGGGACGGACAGACATCCATCCATCCATCCATCCATCCAGACAGCACAAACACTAGATGTCTCCCCCCAACATAGTTGGGGGAGACATAATAAGGATCATCGTAGATGTCCAGCTTCTTTCAGATGTGCATGCCTGGTACAGTTCTTTACCTTGTCTTAAACATTCGGGTCACATTTCTTGCACATTACTTATGTCCATCAGCATATATACTACTGCATTCTGGTTGAAGTTAGCACTTCTTGAAAATTTTTGGAAACTTACTTGCTTCATGCTTAGTACCTTGTGGATGTGAACTAAATATCCAAACGTGGGAGTTATTGTCCTTTTTCCTCAACCTTTACATGAATAGGCCTACATCCTGGCCAGCCCAGGTCGTAACCCTATATCGGAATATTTGGAATTTATTTGGTACATGCTAGTACCTCAGTGAAGGCTGATCCCCAATGTTCAAAATCATGTTGCCATATGCAAAAGTATTGTTTTAAGGCTGAGGGTCAATGCACCTTTTAGGTGCTACATCAGGTTCACTTATGGTCCAATAATGAAATGTCATTGAATTTCAGGACTTTCAAGGCCTGGAAAATGGATTGTGAAATTCTCCCAAAATTTTCATGAATATGGTAATGCCACACGACATTTTTCAATACACAGTATTTCGGATTGTTAATTTCATACTCGATGACTGCAGTTCCATCGGCCTTGTTCGGTCTTCATACAGATTTCAAGTCCACTACATTATAATAGTTTGGAATGAAATTCTTCATCAGCTCTACAGAGAAATCACATATATTGATGATAACTTTGTTAGACAAGGCAGAGCCATACATAATACCATGACATTATTGGTACTATATTCAAATTTATATGAAATGCTTGTGGGTTTTCTAATAATGTAATAAAAATATTTTCACAAAATCATTTTCAAAGTCTTCTTGCTGTTTCTATCAGTATTGTAAACACTATAATAAGTTTATCATTTTTTTTATTCAATCATTCCATCACCCTGAGATCATGTCAAATTTTAACCACTCCAACACAGAACCTGGCATGGTTTAGTGAGGTTTTGCCCCCCTTTTGTTGCATGGTCCCAGGCCCAGGGTCTTAAGGGTGTTTGTTATCACAGTATCTTGAAGTGGTGGATATACATGCAAAAATCATATTTCAAGGTGAAAATAGCACCTTTTTCTGTCTAAATATACAAAGCCAGTCCACCAACCAAAACTGTTTTGGGGCAGTTAGTAACTATTTATACAGCCAAAATTTGGGGTTATGTTTATCTTGGTTCTGGACTGGCTTCATATGTTTATGGAGAGAATAGGGTGCTGTTTTCACATTGAGATGGCAGCTTCATACACAAGCTGACTTCTCCTTTCACACTTTGAATTAGCCTTGATAGATCCACCCACCAGTTCTGTTCAAAAGAATTTATAAATACACACAATACATCAGTGACCTCGAATCCATTTGAAATGCGTCCTACAAGTGAGTTAAAATTGGCTGTCCTATGTATCTGGCCACACCACCACAATAGGAGAAATGACATAACTATAGTGGGAGAATATGTTGCCCTTCACACAGTTTTTGATAGTTCCTGATTGGCTCATCTCAGGTTTGGGGTTGATATTTACACCACAGATTTTGACTGCTTTAAGTGGTCTTATCTATCCAGGCTACTTCGAAGTGTGACCAGAGGATTCGACTCGAGCATGAAGATGCGAAATAGATGATTTGGCATAAATAAAGTACTTCTCAAGATACTGTTATTCAAAAGCCCTAAGATCCAGTGGCTGAGAATTAGAGCATAAGATAAAATACTTCAAACTAACAAACATTTTCTTTGCACGCGACATTTCATTTTAGCATCCCAAACCACACCTCTAATGTATGTTATCTAATGCGAATGATATGTTGGAGAAACTACATAGACAAGGAAGGTCCTGTTTATATCATTTCATCAACTTTTTGTTGTAATAAATATTGTCCCAATATTTTTGAGTGAGAAAATGCACTTATTCAAGCGATTACCGAATTATCAGTGCTAGAAGATATGTTGAGGTCTCCAAAAATTTTATCATGACAGACTATCTTCCTACCATGGCCAGTAATTAACAAGAGCCCATGGGACTTCAATATATGTCTGCACGTTGGCCAGATTTAATATTTGCAATCAGATATTTGAATTGCCATACAGATATACATAGTTTTTTCTTATCTGAGACTTCGATGACCCTGGCCTTGACATCGAACTCAAAAAGCATTTTTATCGCCATGCATTGCTTCTACTGGTCTTCGAGATTAAAGTTCTCTTCTTAACTTGGCATACATGCATGGCTGCCAAATCAGGGCTGAATATATCAGACATTCGGAATGTCTGCAACACGGATGAGAGAGAGAGTTGAATTTCAGGTCACGTTCAGCAAGCAACATGGATGAAGATCATGTACAATCCCCTCTATTAACTGGAAGTCTTGACATTTCAACAGCATGGGTACATGTAGCTGGACTTCTTAGAATAATGTGTGTGTGAATATCCTCTACCTTTCCAGTATAAAATACTCAAAGGAAGTATTAATCCAAAATAGTTTATTCACCAACAGTCGGGTATGTACATCTTTAATGCACAAAATCATAAAATATGCGTAGATATATTATCTCTAACACCTACTCAACAAAAAGGTCATATATATTCCTTTATCAAAATGAAATAAATTTGCACCAGTGAACCTCCTACATGTACAAAGGTAAGATAGAGAATGAACACCTTCACTTTCAGCATGGTTGGTACTACATGTGCATACAAGTAGACCTGCAATTATCTGTTGTGATAGAAACTTCAAACCTATCAGATGATAAATATAATCTAGACCTGCTAGAATGAAGAGAGACATACATATCACATGTTGAGATACATGTATGTTGACCCTCATCAGAGATGCTGAAATAATATGTAAATTTATATTGTCCACTAGACCATCCCTGAACAATATGAGAATTGCACCACAATTGTACACGAATATTTACGCACAAGACGTAAATAGTATAGAATTTTACAGAGAAAGATGTTGTATACTACCATTTTCCAGCTTTATTCTTACCATAAATCTGCAACAGACTGATATTACAAAAAAACTTTTGTAAACTCAAATGTTATTGCAATTTTGTACCAGGCCTTGCATTTTAGAAATCACACCATGCTGATTTGATAGGCCTGTTTTTGGCTTTTATTAACAGGGCTGATTTCAATTGAACTACATTTCAGAACAAGAGCCCAAGGGGCTTCAATATACGCCCGTGTATCTGGAATTACATTGGTCCAAATTTCAAGGTTGTTTGATAGCTTCGATTCCAATTGGTAGCTAGCCTACAATTTTGTGCTTCTGAGAATGTAACATATATCACATCTTATATTGAATGATAAACTAAAATGAGCTTAACTCTTGGTAATTAGTTGACCTTGAAGCAGGAGCCGAGAGCTCACATATCCCACACTGAAATTCACAATATTCAAACACAAGAAAATAGTAGTTTTCCTGCAAATGGATTCCTTTCAGACGAGATAATTTTTCATGAAGGAAGAAGAAAGTGATGAAGTAAACCTTTGTTCTTGAGTTAATAAAGAGGTATGAAGTTCATAAAGGATCCCTCTCCCCGTTAAATTACTAAATGTATGGTTGTTATTTCACAACAGTTGTAGCTGTTTCAAATATGAGACAGGATGAATGCCATATACATGTAGGGGAGAGAATATTCCAACCTAACACATATGGTCAGCTAAACTTCATTCAGTTTTGAAGGCCTGTGACCTTGACCTTGGACAAATTGATCTCAAAATGTATGGCTCCTCTTTGCCATGCGAGTGAGGTATACTCAAAGTTTGGTACCATTCCATACCTTGAAACTAGAGATATCGCATGGATAACAAATGTTAATGGATGAATGGACAGAACGCAACATCGCATTACATGACCTCGTCTTCGACAGGCATATGAAAATGTGATTTCCTGATTTTGGGGTCATAGTTACCTTGACCTAAATTTTGGTACACGACACTTCGTCTTTCGTCAATGTATCAATGGACACAAAAAAATCATGATTTTGTATGAATTTCAGGATTTTGGGGGTCACAGTGACCTTGACGTTCAGCCTTGACCTACAATTTGGAATGTGACACATCATGTCCCCCTAATGAATCTACGGACACAAAACAAAGTAATTTTCAAAGATTTTTTTATTTTAGAGTCACAGTGACGGTGACAAACCATCTCCCCGTAATTTCTCAACGGACACAAAAAATCATGATTTTTAACAATTTAATGATTTTGGGGTCACAGTGACCTTGACCTATATTTTGGTATGCGACACATCACGTCCCCATAATGTATCTACTGACACAAAAAAATGTTATTTATAACAATTTCCTGATTTTGGGGTCACAGTGACCTTTGACCTTTCACCTTGATTCTGGTGTCACAGTCATCTTTGACCTGGATCTAAATTTTCGTACATGACAAAACGGCTACCCGTAATTTCTCAATGTACTAAAAAAATCATGATTTTTAACAATTTCATGATTTTGGGGTCACACTGACCTTGACCTTTGACCTACATTTTGATATGTGACACATTGTGTCCCCCTAATGTATCTACTCACACAAAGAAATGTTATTTTCAATAATTTCCTGATTTTTGGGTCAGTGACCTTTGACCTTCAACCTTGACCTATATTTTGGTATGCGACACCTCATTTCCCCCTTTTGAATCCACTCATAAAAAATTAGAAATTTTTAATGATTTCCTGATTTTTCCGTCACACTGACCTTTGACCTCTGACCTCGACCTACATTTTGTATGCAACACATCTTCTCCCATAGGGCATCCACTCACCAAAAATTAGAACTGTAGATAGAAAACTGTCAATGATAAATGATCTCCTGATTTTAGGCAACAGTGACCTTTGACCTCTGACCTCGACCTCAATTTTGGTATGCGACACATCGTCTCTACCTAGCGTATCCACTCACAAAAAATTGCAACTGTGGATAGAAAACTTTCACAGATATAGACCGGACACGAACACTTCAGTGATTTCCTGTTTTTTAGGCCAGTGACCTTTGACCTCTGACCTTGACCTTCATTTTGGTATGCGACACATCGTCTCCCCGTAGGGTATCCACTCACCAAAAATTAGAACTGTAGATGGAAAACTGTCCCAGATATAGACCGGACACGGGGGGCGGACAGACGGACAGACGGACGGAAACCGCCATCACATAATACGTCCGCCAAGCACATGGGATGAGCAGAAGATGTACCTTTTTCTGTATCAGCCCTTATCAGCATTTCTTTCTACCAGGTTGATAAATAAGCCATGTGAGAAGCACTCAAGGGGCCTGGGTTCATCAGCCCTATAAAAACACTATTGTACACTCTGAAATATCATAAATATGCGTCACAACCTTTCAAACTTTCAATGCTGGTAAAATGGGAGGTAAGCTAATGTAGAAGGGGAGGGGGGGAGATAGATAGATATCCATAAATGTGTCTGATGGACAAGAGGTGAGGTACATGTATATCAAGATTAACCATTTTTACAATTTTAAATGTATGTATTATAATGAGTTCCAGTCCTCTCGCTGTCATAAGTTTGACTAATTAGACCAAAAATAAGGTTGACATATCCTTAGCCATACTCAGTACAATTTAAATGTACTTTAAAACTAAAACAAAAATCTTCATCCTTTGATTGGCACATTTAAAGAGGTCAGCAGATCTCAATTGCATACTAGAGGAGCATTATTAAAATGATGATTTCCTTGAGGATAGATAAATGTCAATGATGGAAAGTTTTTCACTTTCCGATATCCACCTGGAAGATACTAGTGCTACGGTAATTCCCCTAATAATTCGATCACCGGAAGTTCAGGAAAACATGGCTTATATCTGAAAATATTCCTCATGGCACCAGCTACAAAGTGTCACTTTTGTCTTTTGTCAAATATGGCTTTTCTTCAATTTGAAAGAAGAATGGTATTGTTACTTTTTCTCTGTGTTTGAATAACACAGTTGAAAAGTGAACTTTTTTTGAAAAGTGTGATTGAATTATTAATGGAATTTATGGTTTACTCGGATACATGCACTATTTTCTGTTCCCATAATAAAATTGAGCAAAAACTTAAATATGAAACGCCAGCTAAACATGACATGTACAGCAGGTCAGTGGTGTTCTATTGTGGATTTCAATATCTCTATATATACATATGTACATATATAGGCCTACATAAAGTACCATACGTAATACATGATATTGCCATCAATGTGGATGTAAAACAGTCTGCACCAGCGAACAGCGCGTTTGCTAGTGCGGGATGCTGTTGTAACAGAATTTTTGTCATGTTCCTATATTGAGTTTCATTATTTTTAAATTAACAAATAACTGATCGTAACAAGTGGAAAAGTTTCAAGTAAGTTCTCTAATAATTTCATTAAGCTTACACCTGGACATTTTAACCATATCAGTACTAGTGCAAAATTCTCTTCAGTATGGCAATTCTATGATTTAAGATCAAACAAACTGAATACACTACACACGCTTTGAGAACCCTTCAAAATGACAATTTAGAATTCAAGTCCTTGAAAAAAAAGCAAATTTGAGCTAGACCTTGAAAATTGAAATTTTAGCTCTATCATAATGAAATATCTATCATAAGTCAATATTCAGAAGACCAATTTTAAGTAAGAAAATTGGTCCGTGTAGCTTTAATAACATGTAGGCCTTGAAAACAGAAACTATTACCTTGAAAATACCTTTAAGCTTCAAGTGTACGAATCCTGTTTAAATCGAGTTGAAATCTGCACTTCCTGTGATTTAATCATTAGAGAGTGGCACAGAGAATTGCCACGAGTTACCATTTCTTATGAAGATCTAAACTAAAGTTATGAGATGAAGGGAGGTAACTCGTGGCGACACCATCAGTAGTTTCACAGTTTGATGCTTCAGTCCAGCCTCACTATAAGGTGCCTCGATATAGTGCTGATTCTGACATAACGAGTGTGATGTTGTGTCCCCCAAATTAACAAATGCATATTATTTGAACCCGATTATAAGGCCCCTACCCATGTGGTTTCCGGGTGTGAAAAGGAATAGGAACCAAACGTTGTGCTATGACTGATATAGTGTTGAAAGCAACGTTTAATCATATTCACTCACCCCGTTTATAAGGCTGAAAATCTATAAGGTTGTTTATATTTGGTCCCCCAGTAACAGTGTTATAGCGAGCTTATACTGTACTGTAAATCGACTGTTGTCTCTTTAATATAGGGTTTCTTAAACTGAAGTTTTGAGCCAAAGGTATTTAACAGTATTTAGAAGCATCAAACTGTGGAACTACAAAGTTCACACAAGTTACCTCCCTTGTTCTCATAACTTCAGTTTGGATCTTCATAACGAGAATTTTAAATCATAATATTCTGGTCTCAAAAATTCTTGCCTTCAAACTGCAACAGGCTCCACTGTACGCTGCAGTGCTTCGGATTTGAAAAATCCAGAAGAGCTAAAAATCGCTCTTCTAATATTGTCAAGAAGAGCGATCACTCCTCTAAAAAAAACCATTCTAAAAACTGTTAGAAGAGCTATTTACGAGAATGGGGATGTAACTAGTAACTCCCATTTTATTATTCTTCTTGCAAGAAAAGTATTAGTATTATTTTCAAACTTCTTAACATTATGAAATGCGACATCAATATTATCCGACAATCATGTGTTTCATTGTTATTCCTATTATTTTTTTCTGTGCCGTTCCTCGGATTCTGCGATCTTTGAGAATTTTGTCAATGTTTTGCGCAGTTTGCGCGAAACTTCTGTTACGGTACCATGCCGTTTTCGGCCGTATATGATAGAACACCACCAGTGTTCCACCTTTTAAATGCTTCTAGTCTAACTGTTGGTGGAAGTCTTGTAGCCAGTTTGCTTATTCGCGGCCACAAACGATCAAACAAATCCCAAAATCAGACGAACGCGCCAAAAACAATATGTCGGTCGACACATCCACACACAGAATGCAACTGTATCCGCTGCTGTGATTGGTCAGTATTTACACAGCTGTAGAAATTTAACCAATTATAAGCGAGGACGTTCGGTGGGGACCAAGTTTAACTCCTTTGCCAGAAGAGCTCGCACACTTCCGGATTTTCGTGAACGAAACGTCTTGCGTTTTCGTGGAAAGTTATTAGAGGTAAATAAAGATTATTCCATACGATAAATTCAAGAAGCGCGAAAAAAAGAGCCTCTAAATTTTGATTCAGGCGTGCGATTGAGCGCTTTCGCTCTCGCGCTTCTTAAATCCAAAGCACTGCGCTGAATGCTGGTATAGCAAATTCTTCCCTGTTACCATGGTCACTGATGATAATTTCATAAAAGACAATATTCAATATAAAGCAATTTATAAAGAATACCTATGGAGACTTTTGGTCTGGCATATATGGTAAACTAGTCAATGTGGGAGCTGTGGATTCTTGAGAAAACTGCTGTTGTAATAAAGGAGGCGTGGTCACTGAATTTTGAAACTGTATATCCGGACGTATATTTGATATATTAGGTAGATCTGGTATATGTTGTTGTATATTGGCGATGCCTTCTGTCGGGGGTACAGGGATAGAATTGTTCATATGTCCAGTCTTCTCATCCACAGTTTTATATTTTCCTACTTTGTATCTACAGCAGATTACGTCGACCACCAATCCTGCAAAACCATGTAACATACCTGTGGAAGAAAGAAGAAATGAATATTAGCAAAATCATTTAAATAGTTTAATTGGTTTAAATCATGAAATTTGTCATAGATTAACTTTATAATCTCGTTCTGACATTGGTACAATGAAGAATAACATGAGGCAGCACCTAAAAGGTGCAACAACCCCTCAGCCAGACAGTTTTAGTCAGTGTATATTGGTACACAATGAATGGAAAAATCAAACATTTATAAACAATGTTTCTATTTGTTACCAAATCAAACCTGTTTCAATTCATGCCTAATAATCTCCGTCAGGAAGATGATACAACGTAGAAAACGGAAGTTAAAACTAAAAGTTAGCTCCCCTAGCGGAGAGTTGTCCGCCCCTAGGAGAGCTCTCCCATCTATTCCAGCTGCATTACTATAAAGGCTCTGCTCAAACCATTCTCGTCCTCTATTCTCATTGAAATTACCGAGACCTGTAGTGTTTAAGGCCGGCATGAGGGGACGGAGGGAGGGTCAATCAAATTGAAACAGGTTTGATTTGGTAACAAATAGAAACATTGTTTATAAATGTTTGATATTTGATTCCCAAATCTTAAACCTGTTTCAATTCATGCCACAGTACCAACATATGGAGGCGGGAATCTCGGCCTTGTGGTAACTCCCATAGCAGACTAGTAATCGCTGGAACGACACAGACATGGGTATAAATCTGAGACATTATTACTCAACAAGTTAACCCTGGACACAGCCGTAAAGGGTAATTGAAGGAATTGATACAGTTTTACTTATCTGAGTGTCTCCATCCATGTAGCTGTGCTCGTGATGTGGTACACATTTCCACCAAGTTGTAGGATACCTGGGGCGCCATAGGCAACAAGAAAGGTCCCCTTGGTAGGCACTGTATGTCTTAGGGGGGGGAAATCAGCCACTGCCATTACATACAGGGAGATCCTTGGTCCGACCGTAAGTAAGGGGAGGGCGTACACTACCCGAATCTTGGAAGGTACCAAGTCCACACCACTCTCAGTCCGCAAGCCTCTTGAGGTCAACTCACCATACTTGGAGTGATGAAGGATGCGTTGGAATTGCCGTGCTTGCTCTCTGGGTCCGGCTGCGTAACGTCAACTCCCTGTACTGTCATCACTACTGTTGACCCTAGGCCTGGAGCAGGTGTCTTTTGAGTTGAAACGCAGAGGACCCAGCTGAGACATCTAGAAGGGAGTCAGTTTCTGGAAGACACAAGCAAATTTGCAGTTAGGAGTAAACCCTATCCTAGTGTCAGGCCTTCATTGGTGATTATAGAATCCACGGCCGATCAACTGACTTATTTCTACCTTCTGAGATGCCTTTTTATCATATAATATATGTAATAATAACAATATGACTGAGATGAGATGAGATGAAATGATACAGCAAGATGGCTGCCTTGCCGCGATGGTGACAATTTTGCCGCTCCCCCCTCTTTTTCTGAAATTACTCACAACGTGCCTGGTAGCCACAGTGGCCCAAGCGTGGTCACACTATTGATTGCACTGTCATATCACTCAGACAGAAATTAGTGAACGTGGAGTTAATTGTTCAGGCACAAGACAGGACAACGTGATGGAGGGGTCAGTTCTTCCATAAAGGCCATGACGCAGCGATGGCACGAATCACATTAGAAGAAGCAGAAGACAGTAGTGGGGGCGTCAATGGTATATCTACCTTCTGCCAATTGATAAGACTATTTTATGGTCTTCTTCAACTACGCGGCTTTTTTAAATATCAAGCCTTGCTGACAGGCGAAGGGACAGAATAACCGTAGCCGAGAGCCGCGAACGGATCGGTACGAGTAAGATAGTGGCGGATGGCTCGAACAGGACATAGCAGAAGATCGTCCTCGAGGCCATGTACAAAGTCTGACAACGCAGGAATGGAGTACGAACGTTGAGCGCACGGACCTGAACGAACAGACTCATTTTTGGCGATAAATTCAGGAATGGGCCGAAAAGGAATGCAAGACCAATCCGCTGTCCAGGTCATAGAAGATCTTTCAAGGGCATGAAGTTCAGACACTCTGGACGCCAAAGCAAACGCCGCCACAAAGGCCGTCTTATAAGACACAGCTTTTATAGACGCGGACTCTTAAGGGTTCAAAAGGTGGTATAATCAGAGCACACAGAACCACACCGATATCCCATTTCGGTAACAGTTGGCGAGTACAACGCGACTGTAATGCGAAGGCGCGAATAAGCGCAGAGATATTATCGTTAAGGCTAATGTTGGTACCAAAGGTAAGACGTAACACCCTAGCCAGAGCAGAACGATAGCCTTCCATGGTGCTAATATGAGACTTCCTATCCTGGTGAAGGTGAAGGAGGAAGTCAATTACGAGGGAAATAGAGTCGGGAACGGTATCACGACCTCGGCACCAGGACAAATAATCCGCTGTAGAGACCGAACCCGAAAAACGAACGTAGTGAGTAAGGTCCTACATATAATAAACAACCCTAAGGTTGATGACAGAACCATAATGTCAAAGTCTAACCATTGGTGTAACGGTCTATACAGGAATAAAGTACTTGATGGAGAAAGCCGGAAAAACTGTCCCCCAAGTACACCACGAAAACATTGTGTTGTTTAAGCACAATCCTAAGGTAAATGGATCTCAACATAATGTTTGTGTGTTAAAGTTAACATGGTTCTGTGTTAATACAACACTGTGCTGAATTCAATTAAAGGCGACTAGTCCGTCATTCACAATCCCGCCGTCGTCCTCAGAGAATATCCACGTCCATAATCCAAAGACCTATTCCATATAACAGTATTTGCCAAATACTGTTGATTCCAATACAATTTTGATATTCTGAACTCCAGACTGGAAAACAACAAGGTCTGAACAGAACTCTCTTCGTAGAGTAACGACGAACCTAAGTAAATCACAATGTGAAAAACCCGAGAGGAATTGATACCAGTGGAAGGTTGACGCCAAACTAACGGACTTCCCCTCCCGCCGACGACCGACGATGGAGAATCAAAGGAAGTGCCGATGAATGAATATAAAATATGCATCTCGCAAATGAAGAAATGACGTGACAAACGGCGTTATGGCGTACCGGAAACGTCTAACCGATGTAATAGAACGACGCACAGGTGTATGAGAGACACATGACGGCGTAATGAACATGTCGTCAAGGTGTAATAGGAAAGCGTAATGTGAAAAATGCGAGAAATGTTGTATATAATAAACAACGTAGTGATTTCCTCATTCACAACAACTTAATGTATATACATGCTCATCATGGAGCAGGATACAAACTTATAAAAGTACACGACGTAACAGAAGGGCGTTGCAAACAGTAACCCCGAAGTCGATTGTAATAATTTTCCTTCTCTTTAAACGCAGTAGAGATGAACATATTAAATGTTTGTAGCGTTAATCACCAAATGTAAGCTCAATGAGATAAATGGGATTATGGATCTTTGTGTCAGTGAACATGAATAATGTGTCAATGAACATGGTTACATTATGACCTCTCCCGATGTAATTTGTCTCCTGTACATGAAATTCAGTACTGGAGTTTTATATGGAGAGAATATAAAACATTTACAACAATGTTACTATTAATAACCAAATAGTCACACAACCGACATCCAGAACAAAGATTTTCCAGGTAACCAAGAAAGATCCTTAAAGAATTTTAAATTCCCGAAGAGAGGAAATACATTTAAGTCTCTCGCCGGCAGGAAAGTGAGGTTATTCAAAAATTTAGAATTTGAAATGACCTAACACGAACAATTTGTCGAGAAGAAGAACAGTAAGAACATTACTAAAAGGCAGTTTGATGCTCTAGTAGACTGTACCGGTAATACATACTTGGTAGAAAGAAACCATAGAAGACTTCACGACTTACGTGTCATCAGGCTTGATCCTTGGCCGGCCAAATACATTCCCACTCACGCTAGTAATTTTAAATTTTCTCATAGGGAAGAAAATAAAATTAGTGCATAACTCCATCTGAATTATAAGTGTAATACAGTATACAGATGGGACCAACTTGGTGTGAAACAAAACAAATCACAATGTAAATAATTTGTGTTTCAAAAATATCACACTTTCACAATAGCAAGGGTGAGTGGGTGAATAGGTTTACTTACT
Source organism: Hanleya hanleyi (assembly GCA_036873755.1). Lineage (NCBI taxonomy): Eukaryota > Metazoa > Mollusca > Polyplacophora > Lepidopleurida > Hanleyidae > Hanleya > Hanleya hanleyi. The sequence goes on from JAVTVY010021763.1 coordinate 85,642, forward strand.
CACGTAAACCAACACATGATCTCATTGTTGTTCGACAGACCCTTAATTACATAAAGAGATCAGTAAAGAAGCTCATTAAGATGCGACAAAGAGTCGTAGTAAAATAGGGTTGAGTTGTGATTACGTAACACAAATGCAACAATCACGCTTCATATTCATGTCAGCATGAAAGGCATATAAAAACCTCTGTAAGATCTCTCTTGAACACAGTATATCAAAATCAACGTAATAATACTTGATATAACAAGAGATTACATTTTGGTAGGACCAAGGAACTGAATGTATGAAGGTGAACCTACCAAAACTGCAAGTCCGAACAGAAGTTACAACAACAACATGAAAGTTGACGGGCTGCAAATAAAGTATCAGATCTCCCCGGCGGGAAAAGACGAAACCCCCGCCGGTGAGGATACTATTTACAATCCTACTTGAGATTTACACAAACTCAATGCATAAAATTCATGAATCAACGAAACAAACCTGTTCGTTTAATGTAGAGATCACAATAGGCCTTTAAAGCTCAGCACTAAAAGACAGACTTACAGAAATGCCGGGGACTAAATACAAATCTGTCACAAATTGAGCAATAATAAACGAGGTCGCGAGAGCCCGTAAAAACCCACAACAAACACAGCGGGTCGAACTCATTGTTCGTGTGGAGACGTGATATTGAATACACATTGTCTCCATCACGCAGGACTGTGTTATCAGATAAGCCCGAGATTCATATTGACTTTAGAAAATATCGTCGGGCAATAATTTCAAGATATAGGAACTTTGAAAAACTCCGACAAGAGCCAATTAATTTCGCGACGTACGTCCGAAGACAATAAACACATGGCAGATGGAAAAACAGACCATGTGAAGTCTAAAATTTGCCCAGACAAAATTTTGAAACAAGACAAAAATGTGAAAGAAAACTATCCCCAAAATATTAATTTAATCACCATCGAACCATTGACAAAAATGACATAGGTGAGATAACATACGGCGAGGAAGCATTCTTTTGTCTGACATTTAATACGAGGAAGACCATTATTCGAAGCAGACGGCATATCCGGCACCAACGCTAAAAGCGCATCCAATTTATCCGAAAAACCATCATTGACGTATGTTCCTAACTTTACACTGAAGAAAAGGAATCAACAGATGAACTCGACGAGACCGGAATGGGCGAACGAGTGATATAACTTCAGCGAGAGGTTGACAAATCGTGGACAACCGCATGATAAGAAACGGAGTCTGCGACTGACGAACGTGGTGACCTATATAAGAAGGCGAGACCGAAAGACGTGGCAAACGGCGTGGTGGTGTAGGAGAACGTCGAGTCGAAGTACGAGAACGGCATACCGGAGAACGGGAAGGCCGAAAAATAGAACTAGAATTCCCGGTCTAATTCTCACCGATTTCGTAAGCAGTATGCACTATTTTAATTAGCAATAATCGCCGACAGATTGGATATTTAATGATGGAAATTGGTTGAAATCATGTCATTTCCGCTATTATAGAATCGCTGATTCATTGATAGACGAAACCGCAAGACAGCAATTTTGACACTCAATGGTAGGTCCGAACGACCCACCATAAAACGAGAAACGGATTTAGAACTGCGTTATGATTTAACCCGCAAAGGAGAAACCGACACGACGACGTTTATTCCGTTTAGAGGTAACGGAGTGTGAAAAACCAAAAGACAATGGAGAGGTCGAGATAATATGCGAACCCACTGCATTCTTTTGTCCGACGAGAACAATGGATTGCTCAGGCACGGCAGGTTTAGAGAAGTCTTTGTCGAAGTAGACAAAGGAACCGGTTTGGCTGCATACATAGCCAAACCCGTACATGTAGGCTGTCTAAAATCTGTGATTTATCTAGACGTAGAACCGTCCCGCTAGGCGGTATATTTACAGAGGCGGGCGAGTTCTGATTACTAAGACCACGGGAAACATTTAATCCAATTCCAACGATATCTTCGATAGCTTTCATGTCATTTACAAGCAATTTCCAACAGGCGTCTGTCGACTTCCGAAAGGGACGGGTCGCCAGACGCCTGCAAAAGGTAAGCCCGTCTAGCCTGGGCGTAATTTCCCCACGCTAACGGGTCCCATAATACACACTCAGCGCAAGTACTTCGCCGATAACACAACTCTTTACAAGAAAAACAAACCGTGTGGGCGACAATAATGAAATAATTTCCGACAAGAAATAACACAAGTCAAAACCGATAAGGATACTGCGGGTCGTTACAACAACAACCCAGGTTGTATAAACACTTCCTTGATGTGTACTGGTCGAGGTACAACAGAGAATAGAGGACGAGAATGGTTTGAGCAGAGCCTTTATAGTAATGCAGCTGGAATAGATGGGAGAGCTCTCCTAGGGGCGGACAACTCTCCGCTTTTAGTTTTAACTTCCGTTTTCTACGTTGTATCATCTTCCTGACGGAGATTATTAGGCATGAATTGAAACAGGTTTAAGATTTGGGAATCAAATTGCATATATAAAAGCCTGAAAGATACGGTTGAATGCAGAAGATGCTTTAACAGTGGCTTGTAAAATATTACGAGAGATCCTGAAGGATCTTGACGCCCACCATTGTCCGATAATTGTAAGCTAATGACAAGAGGATCTTTTTGTCCATTGTTACTGAGACGATTGAGTTGTAATTTTGTTTACAGAATTTCGAATCTGAGCGAAAAAGATACACTGGAAAACACCAAGATATAATCTTTCTAAGTTTCAGGAGTTTCAAGATTTCTAGAAACTGAACTTATGTCGGTTGTTATAGTACAAGAGAAATGAGCAAAGTTAGTCTGAAAGTGAATGTACATGTACGGAGGATCCTTCGTCTTCGTTTTGTAGTATTTTTATTTTATTTATTTTTTTGCACGTGTCATCATTGGGTACTGGAAGCGAAGAAAAATCTCTTTGACACTTTGGCATGCTTAAGATTTTATAATTTGGAACGAATGCTAATTCTGTTCTGTTTACTGGACTAGTTTGAGATATCTCTTTTAAGATACCATGCTCGAAAATAGTAAGATGGTACAATACTTAATACTGAAGGGATCCCGTCCGCGCAGTAATGTTGAAACTTCGAATTTGAAAGTGTCTGAATCTTGATTATTTCCTTTGGATCGAAACATGCAGTAGTTTACAGTTGTCGAGTTGTGACATTGTGTCACAAGAGTGACGTCCCTGCATGTAGCTGACCTGCCGGCAGACGAAAGGGTGGGACAGTTCACTTGCAACTGCATGGACTAAAGAAAACTGATTTAAAATTTGAAGAAAGACATTTTAATTCCGAATTATTTCAACTCCTTGATATGGAAGGTGAAGATATGGATATTCTCTATAGTCAATATATAGAATATGCCCCACCGTTTAATCCATCGACTCTTGTGATGCAACGTCACAACTCGGGAATACCGTATTAATTGGATTTTCGAATCGGACCGGAAAAGGTATCTTGCACAACTAGGCCCCATGTGGGACCTGTGTACCAAATTTCAGAAAGATCCATGAAATATTTCCTGAGAATTCAAGATAACAGTGTTTCAAGGGGAAATTCAAGATGGCCACCTGGCAGCCATATTGGATTTTTGAATCGGACCAAAAAAGGTATCTTGCACAACTGGGCCACAAGGGGAATCTGTGTACCAAATTTGAGGAAGATCCATGAAGTACTTCTTGAGAAATCAGGATAACAAAGTTTCATTGGGAAATCCAAGATGGGCGCCTGGTGGCTATATTGGATTTTCGAAACGGACCAGAAAAGGTATCCTGCACAACTAGGTGACATGGGGAACCTGTGTACCAAATTTGATAAAGATCCATGCGGTAGTTCCTGAGAAATCGCAATAACAAAGTTTCATGGGGAAATCCAAGATGGCCGCCTGATGGACATATTGGATTTAGGAATCGGACCAGAAAGGTATGTTGCACAACTGGACCACAAGGGCAACCTGTCCACCACATTTGAGAAAGATCCAGGCAGTACTTCCTGAGAAATCACGATAACAAATTTTCATGAGGAAATCTAAGATGGCCGCCTGGTGGCCATATTGGATTTCCAATTTGAACCGAAAAAGGTATCTTGCACAACTAGATCATAAGGTGAACCTGTGTACCAAATTTGATAAAGATCCATGCAGTACTTCCTGAGAAATGACCATAACAAAGTTTCTTGAGGAAATCAAAGATGGCTGCTTAGTGGCCATATTGGATTTTCGAATCGGACCAGAAAAGGTTTCTTGCACAACTAGACCCCAAGGGAAACCTGTGTACCAAATTTGAAAAAGATCCATGCAGTAGTTCCTGAGAAATCGCGGTAACAAGGTTTCATGGGGAAATCCAAGATGGCTGCCTGGTGGCCATATTGGATTTTCGAATCGGACCGGAAAAGGTTTCTTGCACAACTAGACCCCAAGGGGAACCTGGGTACCAAATTTGAGAAAGATCCATGCAGTAGTTCCTGAGAAATCGCAATAACAATGTTTCATGGGGGAATCCAAGATGGCCACCTGGTGGCCATATTGGATTTTTGAATCAGACCACAAAAGGTATCTTGCACAACTAGACCCCAAGGGGAACCTGTGTACCAAATTTGAGAAAGATCCATGCAGTAGTTCCTGAGAAATCGCAGTAACAAGGTTTCATA